>JAMKCH010012118.1:0-86220 GCA_023653785.1 Ophioderma brevispina | reverse complement strand
CACCCCGGCTCTTCCATTGACTTACATTACAACCTCTTATGCTAACCGATGGAATTGCACCGAGGTATAGGCGCTCTCGGGGGGAGTAACGGTTGAATATGAATTCTACTTGGAAAGTCGGATTTAGTAGAAAGAACACGACATAGCTTGGTTAAGAACCACCATTTTGGTAAAGAACACACCATATATGGATTTTGGAGGCCATTCTGGCGAATATCCAATCAAATATGGTTTTTGACTTTTTTTAATTAAGCGCTATTGGGTTTCCTGGGTTCCATTGAAGTGTTGGGTTTCAATTGAAGTGTGGCCGCTGAAGCTCGAAATCGAGCCTGACAAGGAGGGTATTTACTTAAAATAGCGAAAAATGTGTCCACAAGCAGAAGTGTATACCACTGTACAGATGATGAGCGTTGTCGTGAAGCGTTTGTGGGGATTCGTGCCACGAATCCAAAAATTGGATGGGAGGGAAAATAAAATTTTCGCTATATAATAGGGATGGGGATACAAATCGGAAACCAGCACGGAGGAGACGAGCGTTCGCTGTTTTTGTTTGATGCTGTAGACCATGCACTGGCCATGCTGGCCGTGCAGGGCATGGCTTAACTGTAGCCTATGCCGTATCTGCATGTATTAGCAGGCGCATACTAAATTCGCGCAATATTCGGTGCTCAGATTAGACTGTTCACACAAAAAATGTTTTTTTTATGATCATTTGCTGTTTGTGTTGATTGGGCGTTGAAATGGAAGCGGCAGTATCTTATTGGAAAAGCCCATCTGTGACGTCACAATTTGACGCCCCTAGCTTAATGAAAAAGCTCACTTCTTCATTGCTCAATAGTCTGCTACGTGAAACGAGTGGTTCATAGATACACCCGCTCACTCCGTTACCTTCTTACCCCCCCCCCCCAACTACTAAACCTATTTTTCTGTTCCCAAAAAAGAAATTCCTTTTTGTTAGACGGGTATTACAATTGTTATTGTTGATCTACTCCTGTATACCCCGTTGCATTTCATTTAGTACAGTGATTTGTCAAGGGAAAGGGTGGTCTCCTTGGTATACAGGAGCAATGGCAGGGAGGGGCGAGTGTTCCCCAGCTCAGAACCCTTGCCCAATTGCCCCCTCCCCGTCAGCCCCCAATAAAACGACCGGAGTACAGTGCATATGGAAAAGGCCCAAATTTTCCCCGTCAGAAAATGCATCGGCACGACACTGATGCCCCAACCACCCCCATTTGAAAAAGGTCTGAACAGACGATAGGAAATATTTCTATGGCTTTTATTAATTGTAGTTCATCCTTTGCGGTCATTTTAGCGAAAAAAAGGGAGTTAAAACTAGGGGGTTCCTTTTTTCGCTTTGTTTTTCTCCGTGTCAAGTCGGAAGGGGTGTGTTTGTGTGGGGGGTGGTGGTTGCCACCTGCTTAGACCTTATGTGTAAAATGGCCAAATGGACTTATTGTTAATTATGATGCTACTAAAGCAAAATACTGACAATTATTTTTGTATATCATTTTTTTTGTGATTTTGTAGATTATGTGTATCACTTGTATATTATATAAACTCACAGTATGACTTAACTATGACGTCATATTAACACGTTAATGTTGTACTTTATTGAAGAAAGGACACGTGATAACCAAACAAGAGATGTTGTCCCTTATTAGAAAAAATGCGGGGGTGGGGTGGTAAAACACCCCCCCCCCCCGGACGGTCGAATTTAGTAGAAAAAACCGTTGGGTGGAGTGCGTAACTACACAAGAAAGGTTTTTTATAAAGATTATTTCCCAGTATTAGTATAACTACTCTCGTCCGGATTTTGTGAAAATCTCTATTGCTGCATGAGGCAGCCATCTCTCCTCGATCTTGGTTTTATCAACCATGCCATAGAACCACCATATAAATACATCATTAGACAGAGAGTACTATTGAAAAGGCATTTGGTCTAGATATTGTCCAGCTATATTTGGTGCTCAATTATTTAAAGTGCTTAGGATTCCACATTGACAAAATGGATGTTGATACACATTAATTAGCCCGTCGGTGAATTTGAAATTAAGTCCTATATTTGATTTTGTTTTTCGGGGAAAAATAAAGGAATTGGCAGGCCTTGATTATGTTGTTCTATAATATTCAAAAAAAGAAAGGGGACGTATGGTATAACCATTTAGGCATTAGCCTGGGAATGGGCCCGGAAAAATTGGCTTCTTGCCATCAACGGTTTATTGATCCAGTGTAATGATACCTGTGCAGTTGCGCCATCAGAGCACGCCCGCCCCTGATTAGTAGAGTCATTTTCATGAGATCCCTGACCATTTATGATACCTTTTTTTCTTGATGGATTTGACAAGATGGACAATTTTACAAAAAAATAGCTCCTATTCACTCCCTGAACTGACGGCTAACTTTTTCCAGGCGTTTTTCAAAATGCCGCCGCTGCCATTTGAAATACACAAAATGACATCTCTGGAACCAGATGAGCTAATGATGGAATGAAGTGTCATTGCCCACTAATTCTACCACAACAGATCAGTTGGAGTGATGTTTATTAAAATAAGTGCCATCTTGACATCTAAATCAAAGATGGCTGCCGATACCACCTTGGAGAAGTAATATTATATAACATAGTTTGCTCAGATTATGCAGACTGACAAATAAGTTGTTTCCTACTAATTTGACATGAGAAGCAATAGAATTGTGGGCAATTGTAGCAATTTGATGCCATCTTGAAAAATGAGATACTGCCATATTATCTCTGGCAACACAGGACTAAAGGAAAAAAACATTGATGTATTTTCATTACTATAGTTTTGTCAGGAAAAATTTCACTGGAATAGTGTATACAGCATTTGCTGACCACGTTGACCTTAAATCCAAGTGGTGGCTAGTGGCCATCTTGACAAAATATTAAAAAAAATGTTAAAATATTGACACACCAAGCCCTAAATTGACGATAAGAATAATTTTTTTCTTTCTAATTTGGCATGTAAATCCTTATTTTAACTGAGCCCCAGCACAAAATTACTGTGGAAAGGGTTAATGGGTCATGTATGTACGAGATGATCCTAGACGAAAATGATACAGTTAATGTATACGACATTTTAAAATGTAAACCACCCCTTAGGTGGTTTGAGTAAATTCGGGGGCACTTAACAGTTTTTCAGGTAGGGATGTGCCGCTCGCTCTGCGGTCCTGATTTTCGAACATTAGGGCTTGGAAAAATGATTTGGTCTGCCAAAGTATAGGGTTTTGGAATTGAGATTGAATATTGTAGGTTTAGATTCTGAGGCAAACATTTCCAAAAGGGACATTAGAACTGGAATGTGCTCAACTGGGATTACGAACTGCTGCGTAGATGCAAAAAATGGGGGGGTCTTAAAGGGACACAGGCACATTTCCAACGAAATACCACATTCCCTTGAAAGAGCTCCAAATGGATGATTTGGACTTGCATATTTGAGCACTAAAGCAGTTTTAACATGGAATATGAAAATTAGCCACCTAGAAGGGTCTAGTTTCAAAGTCAATGTCAGGTGTCATTCCAAGCCTTTTTTTCATTTTCAGTCAAAAAGGTGTGTTTTTTAAGGGTAATGATAACATAAGATAAGGTGGGACCCATGGACCAGTCTGAATGGTTTACAGGGAAATACACCACTGTAGATATATATAATTCTACATTCAGTTGTACAACCGAAGCCACTGGAATACAGTCACTCAGGGTAGTAATTTTATTACAAACTTATAATCGACACACAAAAGAGGGTAGTTCCGGTGAGGGTTATACATGATAAAAGACACACAAAACACAAATTTGTTACACCAATTTGACAAAAAAGAGGGCGACCTCCTATACCGAAGCAATGGAGCGACCAAGTTTCGCTCACAACCTTCCTAACCAGATGCATTAACATCCACATTTTCTGTGATATGTTAACAGACATAGATGTTTTTGTATATTTTTATAGACACGCCACACCCCCCTTTATTTTGCTACCGAATATGACTCTCAAATGAAAATATTTAAAGGACGATTTGTTTATGCTTATATTTCTATATAAAACAAAGGCTGAACTTAGTATTTGCTTCCTATAGGAAATTAGATAATTTCACCAATGTTTGTACCAAAGAGGAACCGTCTCCAGGCTTAATCCTCTCCGATTGGGGAGTATTTGATAGAAAGGTTTACACCAGGTGCAAAAAATATGGTGCCATCCGTGACCATCGATGATGAGTGATTATGTTGTGGAGCTGGATAAGATAATTGCTTCGCTCTAAGTGCGGGACGAAGACTCTCTGACGTGTGGAAGAAATTAGAAATATGGTGATCGTCGTCGTTTCATTACTCTCTATACTTTGTAACTCTTATCTCAACAAGATCCTTGCTTTTTGCATCAACAATATATTGCGAGGAATGACAACTTCTCCAAATCGCTTAGAACCTCTGGTCTCAAAGGGACACGACACACACACATACAACACGCGCTAGCAAATTATGTTTTTTAGCTTTGCCTAGGCAATCTGCAATGTGTTTTTTTTTTTGTCCGTGATCACAATTTTTTTTTTATATGTCTTCCAGAATGCGATCAAACATACCCAGTAAAAACATGCGATGATGGATGTAGCTATATCCTCATCACACAAACACCTGGCACTGATCAAGTGTTGCGTTTGTGTTTTACAAACAGGATCCAAGATTCTCTGAGAAAACATATGCTGCTTTTTTTTTTTTTTGTACATAGTGATTGTATTCTCGTGTCAAGAATGACAAGATTGTCGCAACTCAGTGATCGAATGCATAAGAGAAAAAGCTGGAAATTACCAACTAATTTCGATTTAAAACTAGGTCGATTCTAGGTGGCTTTATTATAATCTAAATCTATCCAGCCTCGGTTTTTTTGAAGAAATGTTGTGGAAACGTGCCGCTGCCCCTTTAAGACCGCCATTTTTTATATCGCTCCAGCAGTCCTAACCCCCAGATGAACACATAAGTCAGTTCTAAATGTCCCTCAGACCCACCGAGAGACCACGCAAATATTTTGCATCAGAAGCTAAACGTTATGGCAAATTCCAGCTCCTCCCCCGCTAGCCTGCATGATTTCTCAAAAAGGTAATTCTTTTATTTTTATTTTAGTACCCTATAATGTGATACTTTGCAGACCAAACATTTTCTAAGCCACAAAGTTCATAAATCAGGGCCGCAACCCCCCCTGAAAAAACATGTGCCCCCTGTATTATACTCAACAAATAATAGAGCAGGAGCATGGTCCAGGTCAAACATCACGTTCACCCTCACGACAGCAAAGTTTGACACCTTTGCGTAGATAGTACGGACCTCTACCCCACCCCAGTCTTTAGTACTCTCAATGTCGTGGTCCCTTTTTTTAAGTAGGGGCCACTTACGGTCACATCGGGGACAACTTTTAAAAATGCCCACCCCCCAATCATGTTGAAATGTATGCCATACTGCCCGGACGGGCTAGTCATACGGAGTTCCAAAAATGTATAGTTTGTACCATTTGCTGGCCCATTGCGTTTTGGATTTATAGGGTAAAAAATGGCTAAATGGTATTTTTTATTTTTAAAAGGTAAAGTTCCATTTGTACAGGGGGTACAATTATAAGTTGCTCCAAGTTTGGTCTTAAAAATGAAGGCGTGTTCATCTAGCTTAATGTTGTCAAAATAAGGATTTTGTTTTTTATGTTTTGTAGTATTGAAAGCATAGGTGTCCAATGATATGCGACAACATAGGTTATAGGGCAACATTAATCATTGGTGTTGACCTTATGTGACCTTCGGTAAGTAAAAGTTTAAACAATAATGAAAACTATACATTTGGGAGTGTCCTCTTTCCTCAAGCAATAATATGCAAATATTTAAAATATAATCGAATTAACTTTTAACATTGGACCCCTGTAAATGAGATGACCTTTGTTGTACATTAGTAATTTTCAGCCTATAAACCAAGGTCGTGGGTGGTACAAAATATAAATTTGAGAATCCTTATGACTAGCTGGACAACATGGCCATACATTTTCAACTTGATTGACGAGCATTTTTAAAGTTTTTTTGACCCAGGTAACCTTAAATTGGCCCGTGAAAAAGTTATAGCTTACCAATTGAGAGCACTAACTATCCGAGCATTGATATAGGGGTCCATACTAACGACCAAAGGTGTTTTACAACCTTTTCTTAGTGGGGGTAAACGAACTCCTTAAATATGCCCCGATGATACCCTGCTTCTGCTGATAAGGAGTAGTTTACATTTCACGTCTTATACACAGTAGAGTCATTTTCATATAACATCTCCCATGCCAAAATTAGAAACAAATGATTATTATCGTCAATTTTAGGGCATTGGTGTCAAAGAGTTTAATTTTGTTTTGTAATTTTAAAGATGGCTGCTAGCCACCATCTTGGATTTTCAATTTATTATTTCAACCGTTGGTCAGCAATGTTGTATACACTATTCAAGTTGAAATTTTCCTGACAAAACTAGTGTGTATATGGGTAAAACATCCATGCTTGTTCATTAGCCCTGTTTTTTTTTGTTGGTTATCAGAGAAAATATGGCAGTAGCTCATTTTCAACGCACAGCATCTATCGCCATCTGAATTTGAGAGCCAGGACCGTCTCAAAGATACAATTACCTTCTAGTTGCTTCTCATGCAAAAATTAGTAGGAAAACAACTTATTTGTCATGGTGTACATATATCCGAGCAAAGATATTGATATTCCAAGGGTGATGTCGGCAGCCATCTTGGATTTAGAGGTCAAGATGGCATTTATATTTATATGATAAATAAATAAAACATCACTCCAACTGATTCTGTTGTGCTAGAATAGTGGGAAATGACATCATTCATATTGTACTACTGGTTTCCAGAGATATCACGTTTTATGTATTTTAAATGGCGGGCGCGCACGCGCCATTGTGAAAAACCACGAATCGTAAAAAAAGTTAGCCGTTCCGGTTCTGGTGGGGATAGGAGCTTATTTGTTAAAATTGCGTCCATCTTGGCAAATCCATCAAGAAAAAAGGTATTCTAAAAATGGAACGGATCTCAGTAAATGACTTACTATGACTGACCACACATGGCCAACAGTCATAAATCAGTTATTTTTTCAGTGAGTTAGGGGACAATGACGTCACGGGTGGTCCAAACAAGACATTTTTTCACAAAAAGAAGTTTACTTTTTCTGTGATGAACATTGGCCCCACAGAGACAGCCCCGAAATGTTCAGGATTGTGGCCCCCGCTGGCCTTCGCTAAGGGCGGAGCGCTGAACAAAGAGGTTGCTGGAGGGGGGAAGGGAAAGGTTTGGAATTTGATGTTTTGGTTAAAAGTGTTAAAAATATGGGGATTGGGGGGGGGTTCAAGGGATCGAGCCCGCCCCCCCCCCCCGCCAATTCAATTTTATTGTGTATTTTTTTTGGGTGCCAAGCCCCCCGTTTCCTACCCCCCAGCCCCCCCCCAGCCACACACAAACAGCCAAAAGATCCATTTTAGTATAATTTGTGGAGTTGTCTATTCGTGGCCAAACACAGTGCATCTCCCAAACTATGCATCCAAGCCATTTACTGATAGAGATGTTTAGGCTATTAAAGGCTACAGAAGGTATGGCTGCTTAACTTTCAGCAAGGTTCTTCTTGTCTGTGCAGTGTTGCTCCAGGGGCAGACCAAGACATGTTCTATTGCCTGTGTTAGTGTCCTGTTCTGCCTTCCATGTTGCCCCACTTCTGCAAGGAAACTCATATCGGCCAATTTGTGTGGGTGGTCTAATGATGCGAAAGTAACGCATGCAACACCGGGCATTACTAAAAGCAGAACAAAACCGAGACTCGTCTCCGCCAGTAAACTCTCCTCCCGTGGCTGGTTCCCGGCATTTGTATCCCCGCCATTTATTATAGCGAATTGTATTTTCAATTCCAATTTTTTTTTTATCGTACGAACGACGCCAAAAAAATCCAAAAGTTAAAAAAAAAAATTCCAACGAAGACAAAAAAAAAAATCTGCGGAGAGAAAAATTCTTAAAAAATTCTAAAAAAAAAAAAATAAAAATCTAAAAAAAATTTCTAAAAAAAATAAAAATTCTAAAAAAAAATTCTAAAAAAAAAATTCTCACAAAAAAATTCTAAAAAAAAAAAAAACCCCAAATCGAAAAAAAAAATTTAAAAAAATAATCCAAAGTTAACAAAAAATAAAATTTGAAAAAAAAAAAAAAACTTTTTAATTTTCATTTTAAAATTTATTTTTATTGTTTATTTTTTTTTTTGTGGCGTCGATGGTACACCGATACAAAACACCCCAGTGTGACCATATTAAAATACACGATTCATTAACCACTAATTAAGAGAGCAGTTAATATGGTGCCAAAGGCCCAATACAAAATCACCCCTCTGATATTTATCTCCTTTTGACCGTGGAATGGTAACTTGGTATAGGGCATCCTAGATACCAATGCTTTAGCAATCAAATTATATTAATTGAATTAAAAAAAAAAAAAAAAAAAAAAAAAAAAAACATTCAAAATGTTCAAAAATCTTACCATATAGCCAAGAGATGCCATGTTTGTGTATATCAGTCAGTATAACTGATTCAGAGCATTTAAAAATTATAACATTAATAAAAGTCACAGAGATTCTGCAACGGGAGGCATCCAAGATAGGCGTTCATTTTATTTTTAGGGCTGCAAATGCTATCAGTAACGGTCAGTACCACACACGCTTGTAGGTTTAAAGATACTATATATATTGTGGTTTTTAAGTTGGATTTTAATCCCCCTTCCAAAAATCCCAGTAAGGCTATCTTAAACGGTGGTTCTTTGTTGTTTTATTACGATTATATGTATGGGGTTCTCTACTTGATATGAGAGCTCTGGCACTTGCAACATACACCCCATCAAAGTACCGGGGAAAAAAACTTGCGTTTTTTATGGTTAGACCGCCAATAATGCATGTTGCCAAAGCCCATTCAATACTGTGATAATAAAGGTTGTTTAACCCTAAAACGGCGGTTTTTTTTGTTTACTATCTTGAAAAGGATTCGAGGGCTCAAAATTCAGGACGATTCAATAAGAAAAATACGGCCCTTTCATCTGATATCAAAGTCGATACGACTTCCGGGTAAATCAGGTGGGTCCCAAAGGACGATTTCGTGCTGCCATAAGTCGTATTCATCAAATCCCAATAGGATACCAAGCGACGCCCAAAAAACCTCGGTGGCGTGCATAAGACCATAAGCGCATAAGAGCATAAGACTGCATAAGCCATGTTAAGAATAACCATATTATACGGAGCATAAGCGCCATAAGCGAGCATAAGGAATGCATAAGCATTAACCGCACATACCACCGTACTAATACGGAGCGAATATAGTATTGTCTATTATAAGACATAAGCGATAAGGGCATAAGACTGCATGACCACAGCGACATAAGAGCATTCGAGATGCCCCCCCCATCGCCCACGCATAGAGCATAAGACTGCATAAAGAAAATTCCCACAGTATGACCAGATAAGCCATTAAGACATAAGCGCATTCAAAAGCATCCCCAGACTCGCATAAGAATACATTTCTAAGGGCATCTAGGTAAAAAAAAAAATGGCCTATTTGACCGATTTTTTTTCGTTAAAATTTGCAAATTTGGACCCCAGGTCTAAGGGTTTTCTGCCTTCAAAAACGGGTGTTTTACAGAGTGTTTTCCTTCTTTTCTTTCGTTTCTAAATGCAAAACCCTATCCAAGGATTTTGGAAGAAAATGGGACAATGTTACCAGTTGGGAGGCACATCCCTATGCCTTGACATTGTCAGTATCCCCCCCCCCCGATATGATCCGGATGTATGGTAAATCGATATTGCGTATTCCACCATCGTGCGCTTATGCTCCGTCTTAGGCTCCGTGGGGCTTTATGCGTTTTACACCTATTAGCTCATGCGCTAAATGATACGGAAATTATACCGTTATTCTTAGCTTAAATGCACGCGTACCTATGCTCTATGCGCTTATGCTCGATAATACGCGGTTATTCTTAGCTTATGCACTCTTATGCGATTTTGATGCGATTAGGTTCGTAAACGATTATTCTTTAAGCGTTATGCACTCTTCTGCGATTATTGCTCTATGCGATTAGGTTCCAGTATTATACGGTTATTCTTCTGCTTATGCACTTTTATGCGATTATGTTTCGTATATACGGTTATCTTATGCTTATGCAATCTTATTGCGATTTATGCTATGCACTTCGTATGCTATTATGCTTTGCCAGTCTTAGCTCGATGCGCCTATGCGTTTTACACCAACCGCCAAACCCTACAAAAACACGTAAAAACATATCTTGTATGACGTATAGTTGATCGGATTTTGCCGCTTATTAGTAAGTGCCATTTCCAGCCATATTGGATACTGCATCGTATATGTATCGATTCCTCTAATTGCCTAATGGGGTTACAGTGATTTGAGGACTTACAGGGATATACAAACACTGCAGTACTATAGGTTAAAGTTATCAATTATAGCCATCTTAGATTGTAGGAAGCCATCTTGGATCCTATATATCGTGAAGTTAAATCACATAAAAAAAAACATTTTCTTATGGTTTAATAATTCTTGACTAGCAAAACACCAGGATAGATACAAACCAATTATCAATCTTCAGTCAAAAGTAAATCCGATCAGACACTTTATTGTATTGACGGCCATATTGAAATTAATTGATTTACTTACATGTTACAGATCACGTTAATTGGTACAATGAATGTTTTAACCCCGGATTTTAACAAGACAGGCTGAAAAAATTACAACTTTTGAGTGAACAAGAGATGAATGTTTTGTATTTTGGTGGCCATTTTGTGATTTTTTTGCGTTTCTACAAAAATGCCTCAAGGTTCTCGTCTGGCACCCGTCGGATTCAGATAAGCATACAGAAAACTGCGTTCTAGAAACCGTTGAAAAGCATTAAGGTTGATATAGTTATCAATGAATCTGCAGCCTGGAATTGGAGCATTAATTTAGGGCAAAGATCTCATGAGGGTCCCGCTGACTGTCTGAAACTTTGTTAACGCCATAATCAGTTGATTCGCGCTAAAATCAGAAAATATTTTTCTCAGTTAAAAAATCATTAAAAATCTTATTTGAAATATTTATGGAGTATACCTTTCAAGCGATAAAATCAAAAGGAAACACTGATAAAATTTTGCGACTTTGTCGATTTAAAAGACCAGAAGGGCGGTTCCTAAGGACAGGCTAAGGATCAATTACGAAAAGAAATTCCACAAAAAGGGCCACTTTTTCGAAAGCCCCTCCCGCCCCCCCCCCCCCCCCACCAAAAATAAACGCCTTCGCGTAGGTACGGGCCTGGATACCACATTTCTTACAGAAAACGACATCATTTTTTTCATGAACTATCACAGTGAAAACCTTCACACATGTGGTGGTGAGAAGTCTTACATCCTTCTCGTGGTTCCCCAGGGTCTCCAGGTTATATCGTTCTACGACTACAAATGTCGACAATCAATGAGTCAACGAAAACGCTTCCCTTCAAGAAATCGTCACAATATTTCGCCTTCACCTTGGTGGCTGCTCGAAGACAAGCCTTACAAGCGCACATGACTATCAGCACTTAGTGACTTAGATTGCAATATCTCCTTAAGGTTCCCCAGATTTCGCTTGGGTCGACAGTAAATTTAATGAGAGTAAGATCTGTCCCGGGACACAAAAAACGTTGACCAGAGTGGGCCTCGAATCACGATTTTTTACGGTCTAATGATCACAAAGTCTGCGCTTTTACACTGGACCACACGTGCACGAGGGAAAACGATAGTTAAATATTGATAAATTGCTAAGATTCAATGGCCTCTCAACTTGCAAATCGTTCCGCCGCCGCTGGACGCCAGTGTTGGGAGGTGCCCAAACTCGTCTTCTAATCCGTCGCCAGTGCTGTGTTGTAAACCAATCAATGCTGGTCGTTTCTCCAACCGCGACAGTGATCACTCAGGATGCGTCAAGAAGGAAGTGTCCCCAAGTCTGAAGACCGAGCTGGTTGGTGTAGTTACTTCTGATCTTTATCCCTCGAGGAAATGGAGAGGCTCTGAAACTTTCAAAGTCTGGCAAGGGCCCCAGGGCCACGTATCTCCACCCAGACATCCGTCATCAACCGGGTTATTGGGCAACTACTGGCTCCGCAAATGCCTCTTATCCTGCCTTCCAATGAAACCAAACTCGCTGACTTACTAATTTGAAAACTAGTACAATGATTGTCGATTTTTACAAAACTAATAATTAGTTCTTCAGGCTACTACTAATTTATATAACTGGTTAGTAGCAGATGAACAAGTTTGCTGAACTAGCTTATGGTTAATAAGGAAATTCGTTAGGAGGGTCATACAAATTGTCCCTACTAGGATTAGAGGGGCTTTATAGTTTTAAACTAGTAAAATGTGTCGATTTTACTACTTGGTTAAAGGGCAGTTCTAATACTTTCACTGATAGTAGGGCAATTAGTAGGGATATTTGGTAGTGATGTTTGTACTAGTTGCCACCTAGCTCTGAAAGGTGGGGTAACACTTTTATGATATTGGCAGTTTACCTGGTGCTATTAATTGTGGACATTCAACATGTTTATTGTGATGTTAGAGAGCATGCAATTTGGCGTCTGGAACTTGAGTCTACATTGACGTGCATGTGATCCCGGGATGATCCGTGCCACCAGTCTACTAAGGCTGGGCTAGGAGCCTGTTAACAACCCCGGGATAGAATGAAACACCAACACTGGGGAGCAGTTATAGCAAGGGGGTCTTTATAATGAAATGCCCCTGATAGGCCTATAAATACACCCAACAGTGGGAATCACCAGGACCTAGGGCTTTGGTGGTGAATGGGTAAGTACTAGGCAGGCTGGTACCCATGAAGCAATAGGCCTATACAGCATGTTCATGAGTTACAAATCTTTGATTTCCATTACGGCATGTACGGAATAATCATGCCTGCGACTACATTACAACTACTGTGATTTAACATGAGCGTTCACTGCACGGCAATTTGACTCAAGTTCCAGAATCCATTCGTCACTGACGCGTCCTGCTCGTCTATACTTTGAAACATGTTAAATGTACAACCAATCGGCAACCATGTACACTGCAATCTAACTTAGTATTATTTACGCCCACCTTTAAGACATTTTTCAGAGCTCTGTTGAGGACGGCTGACGTGTTCAAGACACGGGGTCAACGGGCAAGACAGTGGCGGGAAATGTTGCCGTCAAAAAAAACTAGTTAGATCAAGTAGCAGATACCACTGGTCTGACCGTAAGAATTCGCCCCTAGACCAAACATAGTTGGTGCAAATTGTTTAGAACGTTCAGGAAATAGTTTGCGATTTAAATAGTAAGATCCTTCAATGAGTAGGTAGGCTCTTTTACTAGTCTTTAATTGTACCGCGCCTTCTACGAGTTACTAGCCCGGTCACAAAATTCTAGTTCAGTTCAAAAAAATCTAGTTCAGTGACTGAACTAACGAGTATACTAATTGATAATTAGTAAAGATCCGAAACATAACGAGTTTTGGTTCTCTGTGTTGAGAAGTGCAGGGATCTCGAAAATCTGAGTAAAGCAACTGTGAAAGCACTGCTCGAAAACCAAACAAGCCACAAGGGTGATGACCATCCAGAGCTACCGTCTATCTTGCTGCTATGCATTCCCTTCAAGCGACTTGAGCGACTGATTCAGTCACTACAGATCAACCCCATGATCGATCCTTCAGCTATACCACACGAGTAGGCTGGCTTCTGTCGTGGCAGATCTACAGCGGACCAGGGATTATGCAGGTTATAAATGACAGCTTCGAAGAGAAACAGAACACTCTTACTTATGCCGGGTCAAATTGGACCCCAACCAGTCACTTGACCCAGGAACTGGGTCAGCTGGGAGAGTTGACCCAGGGACAGGGTCAAAACGACCCGGACTTCCGAGTCCAAAGATGAATGACACCGGGGAATTTGGACCCAGATTCCGAGTGTAGTATCTTTTTATGAGTAGTAGTGGTTCCGACTTGAAAGACTCGGAACTGCTCAGAGTCGTGATTGTGGACTCGGATTGGCGGGGGGTGGAAAAAAGTGACTAGGCATCCGAGTCATAATTTTGACCAGGCATAAATAAGAGTGAAGCTGGAGCGGGTTTCTTGATCTGACAGCAGCCCATGCATGATCTGGTATGGCATAGCCTACAGGTCATTACGCATAGATCGACTCCTATATGAGACATGATATAGAATGCATGGTATAGTCCGTTAACCTACAGATTATCTTCAACTGCAACTTAATCCTAACTTGAAGACTGATTTTCAGCAAAGTAGGCCAAGAAGACTTAAAGATGGTGTTCCTCAAGGTTATGTCTTAGCACTCTTCTCTTCAATATCTATATTCATGACCTTGCCAGACCACCTCGTCCAGACGTACGGATATGCAGACCGGCCAAAAATTGGGATAGAACGAGAGTGCTCACAGCCAAGACATTGACACCATGAGCTTAGTGTGGGCAAGACAGTCTTAGCGGTCTTCCACACTTACAACAAGGAAGCCAAGCGAGAACTTAATGCAACTATCAACTCTAATTGGCTGATTATCAGCAGTGTCCCCATATCTGGAGTGAAGCTGACGAGAGCCTCTTACCATCGGCCAACATCTGAGCACGCGTGATGAGGATAAATTCACGTCAAGAAGTAGCCTGGTTTAGCCACCTAGCCGATGACCAACTGGGGGAGCATAGTCTAAAGCTCTAGATCTTCGCACCGTCAACTCTGGCGTAGTTATGTAACCAGTAGAATAGAATACTGTGCGCCAGTTTGGAGCACTGAAGAGTCGGCATATTATACAACCAGTTTAAATGACAGCCATGCGCAATCTAACCGATGCCTGCGCCCAACCCCGGTGGACCAACTGTCCATTCTTGTTGTATCCCGCCACTGACCTCAGATGGAGAGTATCTACGCTGGCCATTGCAAAAAGAGATCGGAGTCTGCCACATTCTCAACCAGAAATTGTGACCGCTAGAGATTACCTTCAGCCAGCCAACATTGCAGTCAACCTGTTGGAAGTCCCCGTCCCTAAAAGTTTGGACAACCACTGTTTGGAGAGACCAGTGACGTGAGTCATCCTCTTCACTGCAGTACTAGCAGTGATCCATCAGGCAAACTGCTCAGCTTTGACCTACCAGGCATGCGTGGACAAAGTTGAACCGTCTGCGTAGTGGTGTCGGACGCTTTAAGCTTAAAGGCCAATGTGTCAGCTGGGTTTGTGCAGAAAGAGAGAAGAGAGTTGATCACATCATCACAGCCTTTTTCCCTCCCTTAACAGGCCACGACATGGTTCATGGACCCGCTAATGCCTGCGCATGAAAGATGATGATGGACAATGGCTAATCACAGTGGGTTTTGAATTGTTAATGATCAGAAATACAAAAGAAGAAGAGGTGTCTTTTTGAGAAGAAATCCTTCGTTTTAAGGAGGGAGCAGAAAAAACTATGCTAATGGATTTTAACATCGCGTCAAGACCCCGTGAAATTTTCAATTGGCCGTTTATTACGGGATTTTGCGGGCATTTCGCCTGAAATTGCTGCCGGGAAGACCCTTTTCATAACGAGCATACCATTGCAGGCAAATGGGTTTCCAGTGAAAGTGAAAAGCTCGTGAAATAACGGCCAATTGTCCGTAAATCTGAGAATTAGAGAGGCTTTGCCCCGGTGTAAAGGTCGCTCGTTGCCGTAGTTTTACGTTAACAGGGCCCGTAAATTACGGTTCTTGTGGGAAAGTGTGGTCAGGGCCAGGCAGGAACATCTACCGGTGTATAAGAAGTATATGTCCGCCGTTCTATATTTGTCCGGCTACAACGGTATTAGATGGGGTACTCGATTTAGTTGACTCTTCACGCAACATTAGTTTCACGCTTTATTCCGTTGTCGTCTGTGGAGCCCGGACTATGGCTCCAGCCGGACTAGAGTAACATTCACACCGGGCCTTCAGGTCTTCACTGCACCCATTTCCAAGAGAATGCTCACGTCCCGGGCTCACGTGCATTGGCAATGAGCAGATGAGGGTGCATGATCTCCACTGGAAGCCATGGAAACAGACAGACAGACAGAGATACTCTGTGAAAATAGAGGACCCAATTTCGCATCATGTCCCCACCTCAACTATACCCTCTGGCATGGATCCTTACCCATTATAGGGTGGCTGAGCGGTCAAGAAACTTTCACGACGTTGATCAAACACTGTGGCCAGGATATGGTCCCATTAATGGTCGGACACTTTTCTGTCTGTCTGTAGGGCGACCACGATAGTCGGTATCTAGATTTTCGATCTACCAATCTATTGTAAAATAGGCCTATATATAAACCGTTTAAATACTAAACGCCTCAGGTAGTTATGATAAAATCACCCTCTCCACCCAATTTCACCCAATAGCATCGCTAATTAGATAGAATCGACTCGGTAGACCACCAAATAATACAATCCGATTAATCAGACATAATAGTTTAAGACGAATATTAACGTGGATTCATTAGTGTGCTGGTCTCTTAAATAGTCGCCTTAATTTGTTGTATAGTAGTAAAGAACTTGTTAAGGTTTATTTAATAAGGTAGCTTTGAGGTTAAATTCTATTGTGGCCCGTTACTATGGTTTTCCTGGTCGCTATTTGTTTTTGAGATTTCCCCAATGTGGTTTGATTTAATGTTGTTCCTGTTTACAGATTTACAGATTCATTTTTCTTATGAAATTTGTAATAATAATAATAATAATGGGTCTTGATATGCATAGAAGACTGAAATTATATTTTACCTTGTTTTTATTTTTAAAATTCAAATCAAATATGTGTAAGATAGCTATAAAAAGGCCGTGTATATGTGTATTTAAAGATGGCCCAAAGGCTGTGTGCTCTCACTACTTGCTTTTTATTTAGAGTTAAACAATTTAAAAGAGAATGAATATTTTGCGGGCACTTCATTTTGCAAGACATAAAAAAATACATTGTATGGTCTTCAATTCAAATAAGGTTAACCATTCGTCGTACGAACACTATACTTGTAATATAATAACAACAATTTTTATTAATGGCGTTTGCCTTTTTTATACACTGTCGATGACCATCAAGATTTTTTTTTAAATATTTTGTTGATATTCCATGTGAAAAGTAATTTGGTCCTATTTTAGACCTATTAATTTGTTATTTTTTTATTTTCTACGAAGGCTACCGGGCTCATAGAAAAGATTGGATTGGCCCAAATTTACTGGTAATATTGCCCATTCGAAATTCCGTTTGAAATGTCTGATGTTTATTTTTCCATATCTCACTTAAATTTAATAAGTTTGAAATATCAAAGTTACAAATTAACAACGTACACTGATGGATAGGACAGTTAAAAAGCACGTTCGTTTGTCGTTCACGTATTCGTTCGTTCACTTGTTCGTTCCATCCATCCACCGATCCACCCATCCACCCACCCACCCATCCACCCATCCATCCATCCATCCATCCATCCATCCATCTTTCCATCCATCCAATGGTCGTTTCAATATTGTTGAAAACTATCCCAAATTGTTTATCTGGTTATAAGAATTCCAAATATCTATATACTTTGCATGTACGATCTATGGTGTTGAAGACAGTATGTGATCAATGAACGATAACTAACAGTGAAGTGGCCAAAAAGGTCTATTTAAAATTGCATACATTCAAAAAATTAAAAATTGCTTAGACTTTGATAAAAAAAAAGAAGAAAATTGTTTATCTTGATAAGACGATGAAAATAGCTTTGACCATCTGTTATGTTTAGTTATTATGTTATGTGACCAATAGGTCAATCATGGTCAATGAATAAGCAATCCAATGCACATATAATGGTGCGGTCTTCTTAAGGGGAGAGTACACCATGAGTCACCTTGAAGTGCCATTTTAAGACTATTTCTTAAATTAAAGAGCACATTTTGCTCTTCAAAATACTTTTTATCCCATTCAAATCGGACATTCGGTTCGAAAGTTATCGTCAATTCTAGTTCGCCGCCGGACTGATTCAATAGCTTGCCTCAAAACAATAAAAAACAAAAGAAATGTAGTGCGCAAATTTCTTTGTTTTTTATTGTTTGCACACAGCTATTTTTATCACTTTCCTTTAAATTCCGTAACTTCTTAATGGAACATAGCGAAAGTCTGCAAGTGGTATCATTTTTTTTTTTGAAAAATTCATGTACTTTCTAAATCTGCTCTCAAAAATTGCTATATATATAAAATATTGTGCATAATAATGAAATTAAGGTTTCTAGACCTAAAAGCGATTCCTGAATGC
This sequence comes from Ophioderma brevispina, assembly GCA_023653785.1. Lineage (NCBI taxonomy): Eukaryota > Metazoa > Echinodermata > Ophiuroidea > Amphilepidida > Ophiodermatidae > Ophioderma > Ophioderma brevispina. The sequence continues at coordinate 67,894 of JAMKCH010012118.1, read as the reverse complement.
GCTTTTTGACAACGTTCCCGGGGTTTTCTCACAACGAATGATAGAAAGCGCAACTTTCAGTGTTTATAAATCACAACATTCTTTAGTGCAGCTAAAGCCCTTTTGTGACTTGCTACCGTTATTGTTGAAAACTAATATTTAAATTCAAAACTCTCCAACATATGATAAAATACACAATTGATATTTGAATGCATAAGATTGTGATTTACATTAAAAATCTCAAAAAAAGGCTCTATAGCGCACTGCAGTATCTATAGTAGAACACCATCTCCAAATTTCAACCCCCTACTATGCATTTGGTTAGGAAAAAACCTGGGATTTACATGTCCCCTACCCTGCCCCCAAATCCAGATGGCCGCCATTATTGTGCGAATGAGGTGACCTTTGAACCTGACCTTTTATATTTTTCGAATATCCTCACCCAGGTACTAATGAAACCTAACATGGATCAAAATAGATGCAAAAATGTAGATTTTTTTATTTTAATGTTGTACTGTCCCCTTAACCTCTACCTTGGAAACAGAATATAATAACCCCTAGTTAAAAGTAATTCTTTATTTTAATCATTTTGCCAATAACTCATTTGAGGCATTCTTACCAAAACGGGAGCAAACTTCATTTTATTTATACACCCTTCGCAACCATGCAGAAGCACTGAAAACAAAAATTGTTTTTTCGACATGCTTTACTAAAAAAAATTAGTAGGACAAATCAGTTGAGCATCTGGTAGCAGTTTCAAAGTCTTTGAACTCGCGCTCCCACGCTCTACAACTTTGTGAAAGTAAATAACGATACAACATAGTTTAGCATTCCTACTAACCTGAATGTGCAGGTTTTTACAAATTGTCTAAATTAGTAAAGCCTTATATGTTTGTACAGCCTTCCATTAATTCGTAAAGCCTGCCCACCAATCGGCTCACGAACTGTTTCGAACTTGTGTTTCACGCCGTTGCAGTCACGTGCACCATCACATTGTCAGGCAGCTGTGCTGTTACTGACGTGGTTGTTTTTGGGCTCTCCAAAGTGATGCAAATCAGGTATTTTAGCATGTTAGGTGTAAATAAGATTCACACAAATTACATGCGGAATGTTACAATTTATGTCTTATCCATTTGGTTCGAATGAACAACCGGGTGGCGTGTATGCATGTTTGGGTATACCGTGCCATGCAGTCGTAATGGTTTACTAACTCCATTACCGTTCACTCTCAGTCTGGAATAGATATGAACCCGCCGTGTATGGAATACCGGAACATGCCGTAACTCCATGACCGTGCACCTGACCACTGACCCGGCGTGTACGGGCCTACCTGGGTTCCTGCCCGGGGGGGCCTGCCTTATCATGCCGTAACACTCATATGACCGTACACACTCAGTCTTGGGGAATCCAGGATCTGAATACACACTGCTTGAATACATAGCTACACCCATCATGTTGTAGAGGATTTGATGCTCCGTGACATGCTTAAAGTTTAGGACACACAATAAGTTGTTACATTTGGTGTAGGCCTATTTGTGTGATTCGTTATTTGCATGTAATAAGCCTATATTTCTACGTGTTGTGTCACTTTGGATAGCCTGCATGGACCTACTGCGTTTGTACAGCATATTTGTAGAGCTAATTGGTACAACTATAGACGAACTAGTTATAAACTTTGTTGAGCCTGTCGAACTAACCAATATTAGTAGGATGAGACATCGTTTTTACGATCCTATAGCGTTAGTACGGCAGGTTTGAAATTCGTAAAACCCATGCCGTACTAATAATTTCATTGGTAAAGCACGTCAGTTCGGCATGCCTATACCAATATATAGCATCGCTTAACATGCCATACAAATCACTAATTAGTAGAATGAGACATCGTTTTTACTAACTTTTATTTAGTAGAACTTACGAAATAATGTTTTCAATGAGGGTTTTTTTGTTGTTGTTGTTATTTTCAGCATTTTGACTCCACAACTCCAAACCATAGGTCGTACTACATTTGGATTCATGGTCCATGGCCCGATCGCTAATAGCCTCGTCCCCAGCAGCCCCATATTTTACCGGAAATGGTCAACATTTTGGCATCAGAAGAAAGCTACTATTTTTTCTCATTTACCCTGTGAAATCTTAGAGCCAAAGGATGTTTGGTTTGGAAGTTATGATCGAAAATGTGCCCCATTTTGGTCGACCAATATTAATTTTACATACTCTATGGGGCTAACAAAATCATGTTTTAGCTCTCCCATCAAAACGGATTGAAATATCGGCGCGAAACTTTACAGATAGGGTTTTGGAGTGAAGGCCAATCTATCAAGATGAAAACTTCCATCCCCCTTTAATATACTTTTCAACAAGATCAGAGCAATTTAAACAACCCCATTAGTCTAGCAGACTACATGGGTTTACATGCACCCCCTTAAAACTAAATTCTATACATGATTTTTAGCATCTCTGAGACATCTCCTTCGAGAATTCTGATGTTACCAAAATCAAGTATTGTCCCACGGGCATGGGCGTCAATCCGGGGGAAAAAAAAAAAAAAAAAAAAGCCCCCCCCCCCCCCCATGATTTGTACTAAGGCCTATCGCCCGCTTACCAATGGAGGATCCGCGGTCCCGGGCCGCGCCGTCGCCCCTTCCGTCGTCTAAAAAAGTCAATGCGACAATGACACTTACTTTATACTTTGTAACCCATGAATTTCCAAAATTTTCCGCGCTACGCGCGGTATCTAGAGGGATTATAGACTTGGTTTCAGTGCAGGGCCTATTTGGTTTGAGAAATGACGACAAGTTTGGAGATCGCCTCGACCAATTTTGTACTTTTCCTTGCAACGGCCAGCACGTGCACCTAAGACTCACCAACTCCATCGAATTTAGTTTCGATAAGAGTAGGTTGAAAACCCCTGGTTGTCCCAAGTCGTCCTGGATCCCTGGGCATCATTGGAAAGCAGTGTCTGAACACTGAATGATCTACCCAGGCTAAATAAGAAATAAGACAGAAATAAAATAAGTTCAGAATTAATTGGAGCGTATCACCGGGACCAGACTGGCAAGGATTCACTGGTGACCTGGATCAGAACGTGAAGAGGATTGCTCCAAAACCCCATAACTATGACAAATTTGCCCAACTTGTGAACAAGACTGCCCGGAGATTCATACCCAGAGGCTGTAGGACGGAATATATACCAGGCCTTTCCAAGGAATGTGCTAGAGAATATCAAGAGTATATCACCATGTTTGAAGCTGATCCTTTTTCGGCTGAAACAACTGCTAAAGGTGAGGAAGTTTCGGAGAGGATCTCCCAGGAAAAGATCAATACCTGACATACTTTAATTAAATCCACCGATATGGCCCATAACAGCAAGAAAGCATGGTCTACCATCCGAAAGCTCCGAGGGGGTCCAACAGAACCTCCACAGCAGCCAAACCCAACCACACCTAACCAAGTTGCCCACCAACTGCTTTTAAATGGCAAGTGCAGCAAGAAGCCCAAGAAGATCAAACTAGACCATAAGAGGTAAAGCGGCGACCCTGGTTTCACTCGCCCCTTCAACATGGACGAATTGCAATCCGGTATTGCTAAACTTCAACCAGGAAAAGCAGTAGGCCTTGACAACATCTCAACTGAGCAGCTAAAAAAACTCGGCCCAGTAGCAAAGGAATGGCTTCTTGAGCTCTACAATTGCTGCCTTATTTCCCACAGATCTGGAGGAAAGCACATGTTATGGCACTCCTAAAGCCTGGGAAAGATCCATCCAATCCCAAGAGCTATATACTATTAGTTATTAGGTGAGTTTTGGGGTGATACGGATTATATCTGGTCGAGGAGTCTGTATCGGGCGAGGGCGCAGCCCGAGGCCAGATACAGAATCCGAGACTAGATATTATAATCCGTGTCACCTCAAAACTCACCTAATAACGATTTTATCATACCCAGGCAGAACAAAATAAGCACAAACATAGGGTAGGGCCTTAGAAAATTCTAAGGGTGATTCACAAAACAAACAATACTTACCGAAATTAACTGTTGGCCTATTGGTTTAAATGAGTGCAAAGGTGACGAATTTTCAGCGACAAGAATCTTTGAAAATAACCAGCCCTAAAAATCATCTTTTTCTGATTCACAAACAAAATTATTGATCTATTTTAAGTCTTTTAGTGTATGTGAGAGCGATTATGCTGAAATCTTGTTCCAACTCGGTTCAAAAATGCTAAAAATCGTCAAATTAGAGCAGTGATTTTCGTCAAAAATGAACTTGTACATTTCAAATTGTTTCTATCAAATTTGCATAAGAAAATGTGTTTTGGAAAGTGATTATTGCAGGGGTTCCGCGCGAAGCGCGGGGGGGGGATCAACCCCCTGATATATGAACTCTTCATAACATTTTTATATTCAAACAAAACCTAAACCATCAACTAGATTTTAAGGCTGTTGATCATATCTACAAGAATTATAAAATGAACCACGTAGTTAAAATTGTTTCTATCAAATTTGCATAAGAAAATGTGTTTTGGAAAGTGAACATTGTAGGGGTTCCGCGCTTCACGCGGGCGGGGGACACCCCCTGCCGTACCCACTAAGGCGCAGCTTAATACACATGAACCCTCCGTGAACATTTTACATGTATTTATTTAAAACGAAACCTAAACCATCAACTATATTTTTTTCCTTTTTAATACCGTTTATCATACCTATAAGTATTATAAGGTGAAACACTTAAAAAAATCAAATTGTGTCTATCAATTTGCAATTGTTTCCATCAAATTTGCATGAAAGTGTTTTTGAAAGCGATCATTGCAGGGGTTCCGCGCCAATTTACGCGGCCGCCAATTATCATTTTCAATTGGTCTCCCTCGCTTGAGAGGTGCTGGATCTGCCCCTCTCGCTTGACTTCGTACATAGTTTCTACTGAAAAGGTAAACGTTTAGTAAAATCACAAACAATTTAAAATATTATGGGCTTACTGCGCGCGCGGGTATATCCAGCGCTAAAGTAGGAAGGGGGGGGGGGGGGTTAAGGTGGGGGTCGAGACAAATTTGCAATGTCCCCCCCACGATTGAGTAGCGATTGACGCCCCTGCCCACGGGGTCCGTTTGGCGGTCATCTAGGACCTGAAGAGGCCAGTCTAAAGTGGTTGGATTTAGTTGAGAAGTATCTCAAATGATTCGACCCATCATAAGGAATCAGAAAATATTATACTTTGGCATATTTGTGATGTCCAGCTACAGCGATATGGGTGAAAATGTGACACAAAGGTCATTGGACGTTTGTTGGTCTTTGTACAGGAGGCCAAACTTTCAAAATGCACGCATCTTGACAAAATTGGCGTTAAGTTGTAGATATGAGTATGACTGAGTAATCCAGAAAAGTATAGTTTGAACTATCTGAGATGTTTAGTTAGGTGGTAAAATTCGGGGTAAAGTTACCCCTTGCGATTGTTTTGTATATGGAAATTAGGGACTACCTGTCTCTTTCATATAAAATAAACCAAAACGGAAGATCATAAATCGTGGAAACTGTACTTTTCCAAATTGCTCATGTTCATATCAACAATAATTTGACACCAATTTTGTCAAGATTGGAACATTTTTGAAATTTGTCCCCTTGTACAATGACCAATCAAAAGTTCAATGACCTTTATCACATTTCATTCAAATTTCTGTAAATAATAAATTCCTTATTATTAGACGAATCATTTGAGATATTTTTCAACTAAATTCAACCACTTTTAACCAATTTAAAATACGATTAACCCCTCTTAATCCAAGATGGCCGCCAAGCAGACCCCTTGCGACAGTATTCGATTTTGGTAACATCAGAATTCTTGAAGAAGATGGCATAATCTTGCTAAAAATCATGTTAGAATTTAGTTTTAAGGGGGTGCATGGGAACCCATATAATCTTCTAGACTACATGTAACCTTTCATTGTCCCCTTATCGTGAAACACGAGAAATCTGCGATGCCCTGATATAGCCAAACATCTTTTTGACTATATAAGCTAATTGTGCCAAATTTGAGAGATTTGTCATCAAACGCACAGTTCTTGTACCAAAGCTGTGTTATATATGAAGTACCGCTATAGATTGAATGCCTGCTGTTTTTGTTGTTGAATAACTACAGCATTCGGCTAAATAATATCAACTATTTTAACAATAAAAAATGAATATTCATAAAGGCCTTCGAGCGTGGACTTAATTTGAAATACCTATGAGTTCCAGCGACTGAATAGGGCATAGAACGCACAATTGAAATCTATTTTCCCTTTCAACCATTTCTCTTGCCAAATTTATTGCGTTTTATACACAACCCTTCATGACTTAGCGACCCATGTTATTAACTTTCAGTTAGCTCGCTGTGTGCAATTGAAAAGAAGTTCACTTTTTCCCTTTTGAAATTGAACAAAAAGCACCCGATTTGGGATTGTTTGTTCAGATTTTTGAAGTATTAGGGACACACACTCGAAATGACACCTTCTTTATTGAGTTCATTTCAAGAACTTCATCAACAATGTGACCGGAAAATTCACATTAACACTTCGTGCGCTGCCTACTTCTAACCTAAAAGATTCAACAAGATATTTTTATACCTCTATTGAAAAAAAAATATATGGTCATAATAGTTAAAGTATATGTTTCATTTTGAAAATAAAATTTCGAAAAGATGAACAAAGTTAATTTTTAACGAAATCAATATGCCAAATATTAAATTCACCACTTTTTCGATTTCTTTGCGCACAGAATTAAAATATGAATTCATATACTCTACCAGTATAAAGTGTTAGAAATGTAAGTCTATAATAAATGGCGAGTTAACAAAGCGTGAGTTTGGAAACAAGCAAAAATGAGTTAGTCTCCGACTGTAGTGGCACAAGGGGCCAAAGTGTGGCATTCTTCCCAAAATATTTATTTTCCCTTATGCAGTTTGCCCCTGCCCGGCCCCGTCCCCCAAAAATCAAGGCTCTATAGCCTCATATGTGGAACAACTTTTGTTACCTTTTTCTCAAATTTAAACAAAAACTTGAACATAAAATTGCTGAAAGTAAAGATAAACTAGGGCAGCATATGGAGAATGACTATTGACCTTGAAGCCTCATAGCTCTCCCTCTTTGTTGATGGTCCTTCTGTACATTTTTTACACACAAAAAATCAAAAGCGTAGAGTTTTAAAAGGCGTTACCCCAGCCCATACCCATGCATCTTGCCCCACTTTTGAAGAGACTTTTCACTCTTTGGGAAGTTAATTATTACGAATTTCTCTCTTTTCACTCTTAAAAAGCTAGGCGAAAATTACTGGTTAAAACATTCTACATATAACGTTGCAAGTTAACATTTAACAAGCGCTGGTAAATTTTAATCATGTAATTTGGTTAAAACTAGGTTTTGATTTTCAATCAAGTATAGCTTTACTTACTGTTTGATGTTGGTTAAATCTTTTTACCAACAGCGGGTTAAATGTCATTTTAATTTTGTCCTTTTTACCCACTGCAGCAGTTAAACCAGGTGTAAGAAAACATTGTGCAAATCTGTTGGGTAAAAGTGGCAAATACCTTGCGTTTGGTCAAAAACTGGTCGGTTGCTTACCAAGCGTATGAATCTGCACTTCAAATTTTGTGGTATCTCATGAGCAGTGTGTATTTGGTTTGAAAACAAAAGATTTAGGCCCCAAATATCCTGAATTTTTGCATATAATTATTGACCAATTATGTTGGTTTACAATTTTTACCCCAACTCTTGTGTCTGTGAATTTGACAATAGTTGGTTCAAATACAACAGTAAATGAGTTTCCATTGTTGTTACTTACTCACGCAGTCGTTCTCGAATATGATTTGCTAACAATGTAAATTACAATAACCCTCAATCAATGTCATATACCTGTCTGATTACAATTTCTCGGCTCATGCAGTTGGGTATGGAGGTGGCTAACACGATAAATATATAGCCGATGATAATTGATGACCCACGCGTCTTTGACTCAACTATTTGCATAACTCTCCGTTTTTTTTACCTGATCAGAAACTGTCCTTTTATCCCAGTGAGTTGTATCGGAACGCGGATGTTATGTGGTTTGCGGGGATTTCGGCAAATGAAGCAATAGTAGTTTTATTTGAATGGCCGAATTACCCGCTAAGCAAAGAGAACGGCACTTAATGTCCGTTTTGGGTAAAATACATGATCAATCACGCCCAAGAGAGCCAAAATACGTACAATTAGTCCCATAGTTTCAATTTTCGATTAATCCTTTTTGGTTCTTCTCTGTCATTTTCTTTCTCATGTCTGGCGTCTTTGGTCCGGCTGGGCTCCACAAGGTGGCCGCACTTTCCTTTAAAACAAAAAGAGCACTTCTTTCAATCTTTGTATAACATAATGTGCATATTTTCAAATGGCTCTGCATTCCTTATACTATCCGCCTCGTACCAAACCTTACCGGTGTGTTATAGTTTTAGATAACTGATCATAAATTTCCATCCGGCTCTTTTGAAAATGGAAGGCGATCGCAAAGTGAGAAGTCAGATAAGACAGGAAAGCATATTCGATGCGAAGTTTGTCTTCATTTGATTTTAGAAGTGGATGGCACAGCAAGCCTGAAAATCAGAAAGTAATAAATCTAATGGCACAAAAAGTCTTCCGTAGAGCTATAGCTGGACACGAGAAGTTACAGTGGTGGATTCAAAGAAACAAGGAGAAACGAAATGAAAAAACAACGACAAAGTATTTTATAACTCGATATGTAAGTCCTTACAACCACTCGAGTAGGTCACTTCTCTAGAGGGGTGACCTCCTTCCCCATGCAGTTGATTCTTCCCAGCCCCACCCCCAGTGAAAAGTTCAATGTCCCTAGTGCATGGCAGATTACTCGAACGAGAACAATATTCATCCGTTTTTCGTAGACATGGTAGAGGCAGAAATTGTTAGAAGATGCTTGCATTTTTTCCGATCTTCTCATTAAATCCTTGCGTGGACGGGCCCTTACTTTCACACCCTCCTCACTAGATGAGCTCACTTCTGCTATCACATCCCCTAAAGAGTGAAGGGCCTGATAACAACCAGCGGAGTTCCTGATCCACTGCGGCCCCACGATGTCGTGAATGGGTCCAGGAGTTCTAAACATGTTGCCTACCAACCTTCCTGACCCAAGATCTGGAGGATGGCTATACTGTCATCGCACTCCCCAAACCAAACATGCCTGTTGACATCCAAAAACTACCGCCCAATATCACAACTGTGCATGTAATCCCTTCAAACTCCTTGAGAGGATGAACTTGGCCCGGCTGGAGTCATCGTCGACCCCCATCTGCCTGATGAACAGCAGATTTCGCCGTGGCCGGAGAACTGTCCATCATATTGTAAAACTCACAAATGATAATGAGGAGGAGCTTTGGAGGAACGCTCGTAAGGCAGCATCATCTGGTGGGCCTTACTGCAGCATATGAAACCGTGTGGCACCAGGGGGCCGACACTCCAAGCTCTCAGGACCATCCCGGATCGCCACCTTGTACAATTCACATTTTAACATGCTGCAACCGTAGCTTTGTTCTTAGAGACCAGTGATGGGCAGAGCATCGACTCGTCGTCTGAGAACGGAGTACCACGGATCTGTACTGGCGCTCATGTTGTTTCAACGTTGTATATCAGCGTGACTTACCTATAACAACATCTAGACAATAGGGCTACGCCGACGATCTTCCCTTCCTGCACTCGGACAAATGCTGGACTGAAGTAGAAAATAACTCTATTCTATCTAACGGCCGCAGCCGAGATTTGTTACCTGTAGCGCCAATGTCCCTGTTTGTCATTAAGTTGTGGATGTCAGATGGATCCTGCTGGAATGTCTCGAGCAATCACAATCATGTAGTTCAAGGGGCGACGACCCCTGTCATGGTCACGGTAACTTCAACATGTGACGTCTGAGCCCCCCTTGGATCAATCGCACGAATGACAGTGACCGCTAAATCTTGCCGGCGTTGGGGCAACAGAAATGAAATTGGAGTGTATCTTGCCATATATCGTGCTTTGGGTCTTGTGCTCACGCCAGATATGTTTTTGTCCTCGCATATGAAGCTTGGTGTATGTGCCATCTAGTCTATCCTGTAGCACTTTCTTCATGGTCAGTTCTCAATCCATAACAGAAGCGCTTACCCAGGCTCTACAGAATTTTAAGCTTGGTGAATTGGAGATACCAGATTGCCAAAGTGGTGTAGTTTATTGCAAGGCATTCCAAGCTTGTATTTTTTGGGGTTGTTGGAGGTCGCTTTCTTTGGTAGAGGAATGATGAATGATTTTGAAAAAGGCAGCTGGTTTGTTTCCCATGTAGGTGTGTACAAAATTTCTAAACAGTTGATCATGGAATAGTGGATCTTCCAGATTACTGCAGGAATGTTGTCGGGCCAATCTTGGCGTTGTTCAGATTCAGGCAGATCTGAAGCTCTCTTAGTGAAAGGTCAAGTCTGGAGGGAGGGTGTCTGTATCTGTGATTGAAGAAAGGACATTACCGGATATGGCCCACTTGAGCAATCTCAAGGGACCTGGAAGACTTAAGTCATCGCCAGCTTCAAATTAACCTCAATGGAACAATCCTACATCAACTTATCTGGGAGTGAAGCTTGTCCGGCAGCTTACTTATCGACAGCACCTCGAGTCAGTATGCGCAAAGAATATGGCGAGGAATAACCTCCTGTGCCACCTTGCGGGCTCTTCATGGGGTGCTAGCCCAAACGCCTCTACGCACCACGTCTTGGCTCTGGTTGCAGCCTGCTGAATATGCCGCCCAAACATGGTGCAATAGCTCTCCACAAAGAAGCTGGACACAGTACTCAACGAGACCATGAGAACCATGACCGGCTGCCTTTGTCCCAATCCATTTGGTTTTACCAGTGGCTTTCAGGTATTGCCCCTGAAAGTGCTTCGGAGAGAACACCACACGCATAAACTGGTGAATAAGGTTCTGTTGAACAACAAGCACGTGCTGCATATTCACTGTCAAAGAATACACCAGTCGGCCGACAGAGACTGCGCTCTCTTTCTGTCGACACCTGCTAAACTCTCCAGTTAGCTCCAGGCTCCCCATTCAAAATCTTACAGAATCGAACTGCCTGGCTATATACTCCAATGCCAGACCAATTTCCTGTCACAACATATGACAGAAATCCCACCTGGTAGCAATTTCCACGCAAGGGATGGGTCACCTTGAACCGGATTCGCACAGAGCGTTCGTATCAACAGCAATATGTTAACGATGGGCTGCGACCTCTCAGACTTGCACAATGTGGTTCTCCATTACATTCTCAATGAGTGCTCTACCTGTTCGTCCACCGGTGGATATAGGCCTCTCAAAACCACAAACCAATCAACAGTGAACTGCTGCCCACCGCTTCAACATATTTAGCTGCTGCTCATACGCAAGAAGAAGTAAATCCTTGGATGATCGTAACTGCAAATCCGCTGTGGGTCTTTTTTTGGATTTCAGTTCAGCTTTTGATTAAAGTGATTTCAACCTTTTGCTCAGAACCCCATGGTTTTAGAGGTTCAAAACTCTGAAGTGCATATGTCTTTACATTCTTTTTTGGGGGGGGGGGGACTACTGTGTCTGATTCAGATTAATTTTTCACCCTCAAATCATCGTACAGAGAACAGCTACTGTTGTATACTGGTGGGCATCGGATTTTGGACTTGCCTATTCTGTTTCACCCTTTTGTTAATACATTAATGATGTAGAAATCTTCCACACTTTCCATTTAAAATTGATAATAGTAATAATAATACAAATAATAATAATAATAATAAAATAAACACATAACTTACAAGGAACAGTGTTTTTAATACACAAATTTCAAAATCAAATTAATATACACCTGAAATATGGGCAATATAACATTTAAGATATCAGAAAATAAGCATGTTTCAGGGAGGCCGCTTACAACCACTGTGAGGGGTGCCTCGCTGTTACGGGAAGTCCGTTCCAGGAGCCTGGGACCAATGAATGAATGATCTGTCACAAATCTACGCCTGGTAAGAGGTATAACAAGCCGCGTAAAATCAGATGAGGACGTAGCCTTCGCATAGTACCATTAGAATTACTTCCCTCATTTACAAGTCTGTCCGTGGAAGCGGACTTAAACACACAAAGAGGATTTTTGATCTGATAGTCCCTCCCAGGGGCATAGTCGTTTAGAGCGACGTCGAAACGTTGGCACGTCGAAAAACAGGTCGACGGTTTTTAGAAATTTACGTCGAAAATTGCAATTGAATCGACGTTTTAGAACGAGTCAAATCGATTTGCATTTCGACATAAATCGGTGTAAATTTCTAAAACTCTCGACGTCTTTTCGACGTAACAGCGTCGATTGCCCACGTGGTACCCGGGGGCAAGCATCAAAAGTGATTAACCTACGAATACGCCAAAGTACAAACATGGTAATTTTAAATTTTATACTTTACAAGAGATAGCACCAAAATCTGATTGGACATATTCATGGTGGAGTCAAACATAACCAAGGTTCTACTACACACATGCAGATAAGCGTAATGTGTTACCAAGATCGTATTGAAGGCAGATTTTTTCAACACCACATGGCGTGGCAAGGACAAGGGAATTATGTCTTTCTTATAGCTGCAGCATGGTTTTTGACATCCAGGTATTTATATCAGATATAATAGCTTGAAAGATTTTGAAAAGCAGGGCAACAAATAACCTGGAAGTTGGTGCAATGGGAGCCTTCGAGTTTATGGTGCAATGGAAGGCCACTGAGTGTCTTGTACAATGGACGTCATTCTGGTTGCAATGGAAGCCCTTGAATTCTTTTTGTGGGGAATGGAAAGCAATTCCCCGGTGCAAGGAAAGTTCATAAGTTTGATGCAATGGGATGATTGGGTTTTTGGTGCAATGAGAAGGCATTGGGTTTATGGTGCAACGGGGAGCTGAATTTATGGCGCAATGGAAGCCCTTGAATTATAGTCTACCCTCTGGTGCAATGGAAGTAATTAACCCGTCGACCCTGGCCAATTTTGTATAAGTTCATGAAGTTTTATAACACATTGTCAGGGCTTTAAAGATACACTATGAGTTTCAATATGCTCATCGGACCAAGAACTGGACCACCCCCTTTAAAAGGGTTTTTGGTGCAAAGGACTGATTGAGTGTAGGTGCAACGAAGCCATGGAGCTTTCTGGTACATTGTGTTGTTAGAATCGAAGAATAAAAATAAAACAAACTCAAATATTTTTAAATATGTGAAAAATAGTAGCCTTCTGGTATATGAGCTTATATGCAAGCTAATTCGGTTGATACCGCTGCTGAATTAGGTCGAAATCTGAAGCCGACTTGAAATCATCAATTTGAGGGAAAAAAACGCCTCTCCAATCACCACGTACGCGTAGATAACCTATACAAGCAAGACCCATGATGTAAATAAAATTTTTAATTTTCATAAGCACTATTTCCTGTTGGGTTTTGTATTAGTGAAATTGATGCAAGCGCAGGACCATAACGTTCCTTTGTCAGGCAACCAAATAAAATCATTATTACATATTTAAGTGTCGTGAAGTCATACCACCGACTGAAAAATGATCAAACAAGGCAGTTTTGATGTCACGATTTAAAGGGATGTGTATGTGTGATTGCATCAGAGAGTGCATGGTCCCATAATAAAAGTTACATACACCGGTGTAGAAGTTATTAGAGTCCGTCCATCCACAACGGTAAAGCATAGGGCACTCGATTCAGTTGACTCTTCACCAACATTATTCTCACGCTTTATTCCGTTGTCGTCTATGGAGCACGGACTGTGGCTCCCGGGCGGACTATATCTCATTTTACCCGGTATTGTATCCATTAAAGGTGCAACGAGAGATTTTGAGGCACCCATATATTGTGTCATAATAGTAATTTCATATAGATTTCTTACATGTATTTGCTACAGAAATGTCTTAGATATGAGAAAAGGCTGATTTTGATTTGGCTTATATTTCAATATAAATCATAGGCTGAAATTTCGATTGCTTTCCTATACGAAATTAAAAAAAAAAAAAAAAAAAAAAAAAAAAATGTCAGAATTTTTGTACCAAAGAAACATTCATCAGCTTAATCCTTTGAGATGGGATTATTTTGATGGAAAGCTTTAAACAGGGCAAAAAGTCATAACAATTTGATTATTTTAGGGACACCTGATATGTGAAAATCTCTCGTTGCACCTTAACCAAACGCCAACGGATCTAAAACCTTTGACTGGCTCATTAGTGTACATTATACTAATACTTTGAATAACGACTGTAACTGATGAAATCTGGAAATACTAAAAAAAAGGCAAACAAAGTGTGTATGATATAGAATAATAATTATAACAATGTTTTATCATAATCTAACGAGTCTGATCGTTGATTCAAACTAATGAATTGTAATGTTTCACAGCCGTACATATAGTGTGTGCGATCTGTCACAGAGCTTCATGTTCAGTGATCTATTTTCTATGGTTCAATACCGCTATGGCCAATAAAGGTGCGCACATGTAAGCTGCGATAAATCGTGACCCGTCTTTGTCATAATCCATGTCAGACAGACAAAAACATAACGTTGGGGAGGTCGGTTGATTATGTCAGCATCCCTTATGAAGATGCTCTCTCGCCGTGAATATTCCAGTATAGTCCTAATGTTTCAAAAACAAAATCTGAACCAGAGTAGGTACGATAAGAGAATGGGGTTTGGGATGCATAGGGGGCGAGTGGGGCACTGTAACGACAGTCGTAATTTTACGGACCCCATAATGGGTAATTACCGGAAGAAAAGTACTATTAACTGTGAATTTACGGGAAAATGCAAATATATTTTATATATTCTCAGGGCCATTGACAGTTTACGGGCTTACTGTAAACAACTGGCCGTTATTTTACGGGACTGATTTATACGACATTCACGGGAAAATTTTGCGGCCAGGAAAAAAAGTGCATCTCAGTAGTAAAATTACCGGTCCGTGAATATGTAAATTCACGGGGCTTTTCCGTGTAACTTCAATTTTCCCCGTAGTTTCGTTTCGTAATTACGGATGGATGAATGAACGAGGAGCAGACCGGTACATGTAATGAGTGAATGTAAGATGATGATTATTAAATTGGTGGATGGGATGATAGAAGAAAATGTGATTTGGAAAGCCATTATATGTCCCGACTAATGCGGCACCCAAAAATCTGTGAATGGAGGGCGGCCTGCAGCCAGAGGCCTGTCTCGTAAACCCGGGGGGTCTTTGATTTTTGGTCGGCGCGTTCCCAAAAAAAGAGGGATATTGGGGTCGTTCGAGGGATCGATATTTTAGGAGGGACTTGTCGCCAACTTCTGCCGCCCAGCTCCCGGAGATAGTTTGGAGGATTAAAAAAAGCCGTTTGCCACAGTAAGCGAATGTCCAAAAATAGCGAAAAAGCCGGCGGACTGGCACGCGGCAGGCAATCATGGCCCACCGCCACCACTCTTATTAAATATCAATTGGAAATCATTGGTCCTTCTTTTCATGCAAAACTTGTCGCATATTCTCGTGGATTGGCAGTTGGTGGGCGATATTTTCAAAACTTTGTAAACAGTGTGGTAGTGTTGAAAAGGGAGGGTATTATATTGCGTCTATGGGACTTGTGTATTGGCAGTATCATTGATCCTTGGGTTCTAAACATTCTTACAAAGTGGGTACTGACAGCGCTAGAGTCTTTTTCACAGAACAGTCAAAGCTTCTATGGAAAAGCAACGTGTATATCCGCAGTCTGTTAGGGAGACTTCTTGACAGTTCATTTGAGGCGACAGCACGTTAGCTGACTCGGAATCCGTGAGTTGTTTTTACCTGCCAGGGAATCTGACGGAAGCGTACAGTGCTCCGAAACGAAACGGAAGCCATCAAATTCGACTGACAGCTGGCCGTAATCCAGCTTTAAACGCTGATTATGCCTATACCATAGTAAAGTAACATGTATGCAGGAATTAAGAAGGCCGGTGAAAGGTATTGGTCCGCCCGGAGCCATAGTCCGGGCTCCATAGACGACGTGGAATAAAGCGTGAAACTAATTTACGCGTGAAGAGTCAACTGATCGAGGGTGCATTATTCCTTAACGTTGTAATTGGACTATGAGTCCGGCGGACCATATCTCTTGCCACACCTGGTCTTACGGCGGGTGGGTTATTTCAGATTTTGTTTTTTTTTTTTTCAATCCATTTTCAATAAGCCTTCGCAATTTCAGAATAGTACGTGACGTGTGCATGTCAACGGTCTATTGGGATAAACAACACTGGTCGTCCTTGGCAACGCTAGTTACTTTGTAGTAATTGCTTTTGTTTTTTGCGCTTTATCAGGTGTATAATTTGCTCAATATTTTGTTTTTGCAATTTGAATTAGAGGGAAGGAAGGACCTTTTAACCTTATATGAAATACAATTGGGGGTCCTAAAAAGCTGTAAAACATGAAAAACTAAGTACGTGTGCGGGGGGCTTATACTGGGAAAAGCTGAACTGCGATCATGGCAGTCACAGGTTTAGGTCTGCCGCACAACTTGGCGTTATGCTAAAACAATGAGATCGAAGTTTTCGGAACGATCTGACCACTATCGTAAACGTTCTTCCGTAAACAGATCGTTTTTACCAAACCCTTTAGCTGATTTGAAGGACTGGGTAGGTGAGAAAGAGGGGTCCCTCACATGAACATACACATACACGAGTCCCAGTGACTTCCATTGTATCTCAGTGTACGAAATTTAAATTTCCCAAGAAAATCCCAACCATAATTTAGGGCTACGTTCTATACTGACTCATATCGCATTTTACGGCTTACAAAGCCGATACAAACACAATATACAATGTATACAATGGGTCAATGAGGGTAACTAAAGTCACTTATGTAGCCTAAATAAACCTTATAAAATAGGGGATGGAACCCCGGGGATGGAATTTTGCTAATTTATCATTCTAAAGCAACCAGGCGAGGTCAGATAGCTCCCGTGAACACTCTTGAATAAGGTCATTCTTAGAAAACGAGGGCAGGGCTTGAAAAATGAAGGAAATTATGGGTAAAACACTAGACAGGGTTAAACAACTGGGTAAACAACTTATGAAATCACCCAAAATTTGTACATTTCTGCCCTGAAAAATTACCAACAAAATCTAAAATCAATAAACTTAATTACAATCTACTACATGGAACAAATCCATGCTTTCCCTAAAGTCAACCATGGAACTTGGAAGAGAGTAAATTGGAAAGCACTACAAACATTCTTAAGGCCAATAAACTTCGTTGAGCCTATAATCTTCTGTGATTGCGTCAAAATAAGAAATACTTTTTTGTGAGGCAAATCGCCTGCTCAAGGCTATGCGAGGCAAGCCGTACGGCTGATGTGCGGCCCTCACCAGCGGAAGGTGAATATTGTTTGATTTTTTTCTCATTTGGGACTATTTTAAAACAACAATGTTTTTAACAGCCGTCGTAGGAATCTGGTTTTCTCAAGGTGAGTGGATTGATTTTTGGGGCGATTAATTAGTATTTAACCAGTAAAACCCTTGGGGAGTCCATACGTCACCATGTTGTACTTCTTGTCTACTTGCATCCATCGAAAATTGTAGTAAAGAGTCATGACAACAGAATATTTCCAGTTGGCCTATAATTTGGCAATGGTGGTAGTAATTCTGTATGTATCTCATGGCGTAACCAGACCCTTTACAAATGGGGGGGCTGAGGGGTGCCCAGCTTTTTTTGAGAGGGGCACAATTGGTCTTCTCTATAGACAACTGTACAAAAGTCAGTTCATTTGGTGGGCTGAAGGGGGGGGGCAATGGTTTTGTTTGGGGGGCTCTCCCCCCCCCCCGTGCCCCCCGGCTGGTTACGTACGCCCGGTGTATGCTACAGGACATGCAGTTATTCCTTTTCTTGTGTAACATACCTAAACTGTTAGAAACTAATGTATTGGAATAATGTACAAATTGGCCTGGAGGCTGTAACCCGTAACCCCCACACGTCTGTATGATAATCATTGGACTTGGGTAAAGGTTGCCGAATTTGGCATTCCTTGCATTCGACTGATGTTTCACAACACATCAGTGGCGTAACCAGACCTTTGCACATGGGGGGGCAGAAGGGGTGCCAAGGCATTTTTTGTAGGGGGCTTATTTGGGTCCCTTCTCCAAGACACTGTACAAAGTTCAGTTCATTGGGGGGGCGAGCGGGGGGGCAAGGGTTTCGTTTGGGGGGGCTTGCGCCCCCCCTGCCCCCCCGCTTTTTACGGACGCCACGGCAACATCGTGAACAAATCCACCTTTTTATAACAAAAATTTGAATATCACACATTAAAACAGATCCTTTGTAGTTGTCATTTCTGTAAGAATACTTTAATCCGAGATAATTAGTAATTCAGAATACAGGCGTGTACGCTTGGGTTCGCCGGTACGGCACACAAAGGTACGGTATCGTGGTGAATGTTATCGAACTAAACTGGTCTTCAAGCACATCTCGCGCATGCGCAGTCGGAATTGCGAAAGGTCTTATTATAGGCCTATAGGCCGTATTTCCTTGAAAATGTCTGCTTTCGTTTGCGGCAGTCGCACATCCGAACTCCTTGTTGTAACTTTGAAATCGTTGGCAGCTGTTCAGCGGCATGCATGCCGCTATTAAATGGGAGGGTCCCCCTAAACAGTTTGTTATAATGTAATCCAAACAGTGTGCTGTTAAATTCAGTTAAAAAATGAGCACATGAAAACTGCAATACCCCGAAAGGAGAGATAGAGAGACTGCAGGGGACCGGGGGGGGAGGCGTAGTTATGGATACCAGGGGCAAGATGTTAAAGTGTCTCCCCAATCGCGTAGTATGAGCAGTCACGGTGGGGTCCAGCTGTCGGGTTGTAGCATGTTTGAGTCTCGCAGTTATCTCATTATCTTGATGATTTCCTACGACCCAATAATCAATGGCATAATTTTTATGACCACCCTGTTTTTCATTGTCAAAAAAAACTAGTGCCCCCCCCCCGCCAGTATATTGCGGACATGGCCAACGATAGTGTGGAAAAACCCCATGTGCGATTGGCCGGACGCGAAATGGCAACCTCCGTATTACTAGCACGCGCTTGGCCAACTAGCTAAAAACCGGGTTGGTGAGAGGCGGACAGATATCATCTATAGGTGGTAGGTCCGGCACCTATAGATGATATATATGACCACTATTTTGTCCGAAAATGAATTAATGCACTAGTTTGATTCTAAGGGTAGTCAGTCCGAAACCGTACATCATCAGTCCGAATTTCAAAAAAGCGTCGTCAGTCCGAATTGGAAGATCACGTTTTCAGTCCGAATCTCTAAAGCAAGTCGTCAGTCGGAATTGGAAAAGCACGTTTTCAGTCCGAATCCC
Source organism: Ophioderma brevispina (assembly GCA_023653785.1). Taxonomy (NCBI): domain Eukaryota; kingdom Metazoa; phylum Echinodermata; class Ophiuroidea; order Amphilepidida; family Ophiodermatidae; genus Ophioderma; species Ophioderma brevispina. Next base: position 48,554 of record JAMKCH010012118.1, on the reverse strand, counting down.
AGAAACATGTCGTCACTCGTCAGACCGAATATCAAAGGCAAATCGTTAGTCCGAATTTGAAGAGCACGTCGTCAGTCCGAATTGGAAAAAATAATCTTTTTCATCAAACTACATATTTAAAGAACTTGCTTTTTATCAGACTCCGGGATCAGACTGACAATAATTTTTGAGAATCGGACTGGCAGTGTGCTTTTGTGATTCGGACTGACGACTTGCTTTTGTGATTCGAATTGACGACGTGCTTTTGTGATTCGGACTAATACGTGCTTTTGCGATTCGGACTGACGACGTGCTTTTGTGATTCGGACTGACGACATGCTTTTGTGAGTCGAACTGACGACGTGCTTTTGTGATTCGGAATCATACGTGCTTTCGCGATTCGGACTGACGACGTCCTTTCGAGAGATTCGGACTGACGACGTGCTTTTGAGATTCGGACTAACGACGTTTCGGACTGAAGACGTTTCGAACAGAAACAGTGCATTTTATTTTCAGACTGAAACGGTGCATTTTATCTTCGGACTGAAACAGTGCATCTTATTTTCGGACTGATGACGTTTCAGACTGAATAACCTATCAACTCCTTTGCAGATGGGCCCCTAAATTTTTCAGCCGAGTTGAGATGTTGTCGATGTCAAGGCCAACTGCTTTTCCTGGTTGAAGTTTCCAGTTCGTCCAATAAATGGGCGAGTGAAACCAGGGTCACCCACTCAGTGGCGTAACCAGACCTTTGCAAATGGGGAGGGGGGGCAGAAAGGGTTCCGAGGCATGACGTGTCTTTTACTTGGCCTAAAGTAAAATAACGAGTACTCTTGACAAGTTTCCATACATACGTCTGGCATTGTTTAAAATGTACCTCACATCCTATCCTCCATTCGTCATCTTTTTCTACCGGAGTTCTTTCATACAGGTGTGTGGCAATTCAGACAAGTAGGATTGAAAAGTCTTGAATGCGTGAAATATCAAAACGAGCTCAATACATCGGTCTTTTTAATCAGGTTCAACGGGGTCAAAGCTTATTTCCGGGCAGACACATATAAATAGAGGAAGTTTTAAAAGGTTATCGCAAAGGGCAGAACAAAAACGTAATTTTAACTTCTCTTTTTTTTAAACCCTTTCGTGTAAATTTGAACACCTGTGTTGATTGGTAATCAAAATCGTTCTCTATTAAGATATTGCTGTGAGTATAATTTTAGTGAGTATAAAAGCGAGTTGAAATGCCGAGATGTAGGCCTATAACATAGTTCGAAAGTGGAGCAGTGTTAGGTTGTCCGATGCAATCGGAAAGACATGTCGGCATGATTCGTGCGTCTGTGTGTCCGTCTGTCTGTGTCAAATATTAGTATACACCTTTTAGTTGACACTTTCAACTTAAATGTAACTTTTAGTGCAATAATGGATCAAGTTCACGCACACTTGGTATGCTTATACACTGAGACAAGGGGTCTTATGTGGGGTAACAGATTAGGGGGTCAAAGGTCATTCATGGGTCGCTTAGGGTCATTATATTACTCTTGTATACACCTTTTGGTTGACACTTTTTCAACTTACTGTAGCTTTTTAGTGCAGTGATGGACCAAGTTCATACTTGGTATACTTAAACATTGAGCCAAGGGGTCTTATATAGATGATGAGGTCAAAGGTCATTCAGGGGTCACTTAAGGTCATACTCTAGTGTACACCTTTTGGTTGCCACTTTCAACTTCTGTAGCTTTTTAGTGCAGTGATGGGCCCACTTCATACATTGAGAGGAGTCTTATGCATGTGCATGGGATAACAGATGGGAATGTCAAAGGTCATTCAGCGTCACCATATTGCTCTCTTAGGCCTATTCTTAGACCACATAATCGGACGACCTATTTGGACCGCTGTCCCTATTTTTTGCGTTGTTCTGTTTTGTTTCCTAAAGGGGCGAGCGCAGAACTTGACAGTTTCGCCATATGCAGATTTGGGTATGCGATCGAGAGTTATACGTATACGATGGACGTGCAGGGATTGACCAAAATGGATTTGTTGTCGTTGTTTGTTTTTAGATCTGGAAAACGTATTGACCCTATGTGCGGAAAAGAACACAGGAACACTCTGATGAAGGAAGCCTCGGCGGACGTCCATGCTCATCATGAAGTACATTCACCAATTTGAAATATCCGGAGCAACATCTATATCTAGGTCAATGTCCATGCATTTTGTGGCTACATTTCTTTGCACTTATGAACTTATCCGAAAATTATCGAAATGTATCAAGTCAAATACACGGTAGTCGCTTTCATTTTTTGGGTAAGATTATATATACTGTTAGACAACTGTTTTATAAAATGTTGCTGTTTAAAAAGAGGGTTGTTTAAAGTGCTGTTGTTTAAGTTTTAAAACACATTGTTCAGTTTGTTGTTATAACAATGTTGTCTTTTTTAAAAAAAAACAATGTTGTTTAAGTTGTAAACATTTTAAACATATTTTTAAAGCACTAAACAACACAAAGTAGCATACAGGCTAATACTAGCTGTTCTAGCGCTACGACAGCGGCATGGGCGCCCACAAAAATATTTTTCGAGATGGGCGCGGCCGTGCGGCAAAAAAGTAATTAAAATAGATCTATAGGGCGCCCAGTGCCCTTGTGCGGCGCCGGGCGCCCTGTGCTCTGCAAAAATGAGAGGCTAAATGTCAATAATATGGCTATATATATCCTTCCTGTACCGTCTTTTTCAGTGCATCAACCATATCTTCATGTTCTATAGAATCAAATCCCTCCAATGTCCGTAATTCAACAAAGAAACCCCGAGACAAGAAAAAGGAAAGAGAAAATACCCATTTGGTCGAGTAGGGCCATCATACATCCATCTGGTCTAATATTCATTTGGTCTAATACCCATTTGGTCTAATATCCATTTGGCCTAATGCCCATTTGGTCTAATATTTAAATCAATGTTTAAGATCAATTATTTTGGGTTTAACATCCAAATGGACTGAGACCAAATGGGTATTAGTAGATCAAGTAGATATTAGACCAGGTGGACATTAGACCAAGTGGATATTAGACCAAATGGATATTAGACCAAATGGACATTAGACAAAATGGATATTAGACCAGATGGATATTAGACCAGATGGCTATTTGACCAATTGGGTATTAGACCAATTGGATATTAGACCAAATGGATATTAGAGTAGATGGATATTAGACTAGATGGATATTAGACCAAATGGAAATTAGACCAAATGGTGTTTGTCGTTATTAGACCAAATGGTAGTAGACAAAATGGGCATTAGACTAGATGGGCATTAGACATTCTGGTTATTAGATATATTGGATGTTAGACTAAATTGTTATTAGACAAATTTGTATTAGACAATATGGGTTTAGACGAATTGAAGTTAGACCAAATGGTATTAGACCAAATGGGATTAGACAAAATGGCAATAAAACTTATATCCTTGTTATATATATAGCATTGCACCTTCATGGTAAATCTCTACTTTCCTGCTAGTCTGTGTTACAGACAGCGAAAGATAAACTCACCGGGTACTAATCAGCTTAAAGAGACCAAAGTAGAGTCGGATAACAAGTTCTACGATCTCTCTATTTCACCCCCCCCCCTCATCCCACGAATTCTTTAAAACCGAGTCTTTGACAAAGACTACTTTCCTGCACGCAGTTATTATTGCACATTACAACTTGCACAACTCCAACTCATGCACTCTCAGCACGAAACTCTTTGAGATGTAACTCGCCTAAAACACCATCTCCAATAATTCCTGTGCCAAAGAAAGTCTCGCGCCTCGAGTGTATTTCAGCAATCTGGAATTGACGAATTGAATAATTATCGTAAACGGAACGGCTGTTCGCTTTCTGTATATGTTTACTTACCCGCAGTTTCGGGTTTTCAAATCTTTCAAAGCGGGTAAAAAAGCAGTTATTTTCATTCCTATCGAAGATGGTGTAAAGCCGGAGTGGATTAAAGCCACAACATTGCAAGTTACCCTAGTATATGTGCAGCAAGCACATGATTGGCAGAATATCACAGTCATGCACAGAGTTGGGTGGTTGTCTCATGTAGCAGTATAAAGTCATCTGGTTCCCATTTCCTAAGCAGCTAGAAACAAAACTTTTGATTGGATGACTGCCCACCCATTACAGTGGATAACTTCTCGGTTCATTGACTCGTAATGGATGATCTGACCCACGGTCTTGAGAGTACCATTATGTGTACAATGCCAGTAACACCAGGTTGATTTAAACAATGTTTTTTTTTTTTTTTTTTTTTTTTTTTAACTTGTTAAAATATTTAGCATCTATTTGATTGATAAACACCCACAATGGTCCACAGTGCTGAAAAGTCAAAAGGAAAGAAATCTTGTGACAACTGGTAGTTGACTGAAATACTTGTTCACTTTTACCAAGAAATAACCCGCTCAGACTACAATAAACAAAATTACTAATCTTTACTCTTCACAAATATGGTGTGTAAGACTGCGTTTCCAAACCCAAGGGGCAGTCGTGACGCAGGGGACTATTCTGATGCAAAAAATAGGGGCCTTTAATGGATGTATTTCAAAATTAAAGTTTGATGCATTAATATGGTTGATGCCTGACATATCTACTGGGTTATATTAATCTCTCTAATGAGAGAGGGGTTTCCTTTGATCTTAAGTATTTACGCTAACATTCCTCGCTATAAGCGATGATTTTCTTTTTAAAAGCTATGCTTGGTAACTTGTCCTTTCTCTTCACCTTGGCCCACTTCTTAGCTTTTATCATCTCTTTCCCCTGTTTTTTTTTTTCAGCAACCGTAAAATCCAAGAAAATGTTCTTGTATAGAGGTACCTGATTGACCTTTACGTGACACCCCAAATGGAACCTCCGGTCTCTTCAACATGTTCAAGGAACTAGAGGCTATAGAGAAAGTCCTCCAAAAGGTTCTGGTTCTTCATTTTTAAAAGATTTTATATAACAGCTCTAAAGAATTTCTCAAATCTCAAATTTATTTTAAACAAGAATAGTCTTTTAAAAAGACAACCATCGCTTAGCGAGAATGTTAGTACTTAATATGTTAGTGTAAATACTTGAGATCAAGGGAAACCCCTTTCTGAGATTATATAACCACAGTATATGTCAGGCATCAACCATACTAATGCATGAACCTTTAATCTTGAAATACACCCAAAGACCCTTATTTTTTGCATTTGCAGTCCCTGTCACCGAATGCCCCTGGGTTTGGAAGCGCAGCCTTGCACCATAGGTGAGCCCCCCCCCCCCCAGCACTTTCACACTGTACTTTGGCCAATTTTCCCCCAATTTCCAAGAAATAAGCCTGTCCCCTGTTAATCATTCACAAAATACCTCATGAAAGTGCTAGTATTTCATTTTAACTTACAACTTTTTTATCATCCGTATTTGACACGGTCGACCATCAAATCATGCTGAACCGTCTTCAACAATTCATTGGCCTGAATGGAACTGCATTGTCCTGGGCAAGATCTTATCTCAGTCACCGATCCCAGCGTGTTGTCATTGGTACATCCATGTCCTAACCGGTTTTACTGGACTTTGGCCTCCCACAGGGATCGGTCCTTGGACCGCAATGGTTCACCATCTATACTTACCCCTTTGGCAATATTATCAGGAATATGGTCTCCAATTTCATCAATATGCTGATGACACACAACTCTATCTTGCCTTTAAAACCAGTCGACTATGAGTGTAGCATTTCTAAAATTGAAGCTTGCATAACTGAAATAAGAGCTTGGATGCGTGAAAATTTTCTCAAACTAAATGATAGTAAGACTGATCTTATCATTGGCTCCAAGCATCAAAAATCCAAAACTGTCATTGGCAAACTACTTATAGGTGATTCACAAATTCCGTCATCCAGTGAAGCTCGCAATTTGGGTGTTATCATAAACTCGGACATGTCAATGAAACCACACATCTCTTCCGTACTTAAAGCTGGCTACCACCAAATCCACAATAAGGAAATACCTTACCACAGATGCTGCTGAACTTCTTGTTCACTCTCTTGTTGCATCACGTTTGGATATGTGTAACTCCCTCATGTACGGTCTACCACAAAATCAGGTTCATCGCCTGCAACGTCTTCAAAACACTGCTGCACGTCTGATCACTTGTACTAAGAAACATTTTCATATTACACCCATTCTCATTGATTTACATTGGTTACCAGTAAAAGAGCGCATTGAGTTTAAAATTCTCCTGTTAGTTTTCAAGTGCCTTCATGGACTTGCTCCACCATATTTGTCTGATCTACACAACGTACGGGTCTTCGCTCATCTAATCTTCAACTGCTACACGAGCCAATTAAGATCTCATAACTCATTTGGTGATCGTGCGCGCGTGCTTTTGCCATCTGTGCACCCAGACTTTGGAATAAGCTCCCTCTTCATATTAAGAACTGTACAACAATCTGTACCTTTAAAACACCATTGAAAACCCATTTGTTCAACAATGCATTCAGATTGTAGTGGTTTTTGTTGTTGATTTATCTTGTTTATTTTTTTTCTTCCTTGTTCATTGTTGTCGCTTTTGCTTGTTTTAGCGCAGTGAGCGACCTTTGGGCCGGAGTCTGGCGCTTTATAAATGTCCATTATTATTATTATTATTGTTATGACTGTTCAGCAATGTGGAACATTGTTTGTATTTTATCAATCAAAAACTCATTACACCGAGATTACAAACTTCAAACTTACAGGAACAGGTTTTAAATCAACGCTTGTGTTTTCTGGGCATTGTATATTTAATGGTACTCTCAAGACCATGGGTCAGATCATCCATTATGTGTCAATGAACTGAGAAGTTATCCAATGTGATGGGTGGGCTGACATCCAATCAAACGTTTTGTTTCTAGCTAGCTGCTTAGGACATTTAAATGAATTTCCTTACCATGTTCTTAATTCTTAAAATAATGGGAACCAGAGGACTTCGCACTACTACATGAGACAATCTTATTGGTAACACATCGGGTTATATAGCCAATCAGAGACCATGTAGAAACATGCATAGAAAATCTATCGTGTAATTAATCATACCGTAAGAAAGGTGGTTTGACCTCATTTCCACAGAGAGAAGACCCTTATAGGTAGGGGTGCGCCCATCCCTCTAAATTTACATGCACAAATGGAGCAAAAGGCCCAGTTTTTGTGTTTTTTGTGGGTTCATACAAAACGATCGAAATTTATAGAGAAAAATGAACAAGTCTAATTTTTATGATGAGATGTCTCAAAAAGAAGCAGGTTTGCCAATTTCAGACGAGAACAGTCCGTATTAGCTTGTGAATGTGATGAAACATGGCAAAATTAGGGATATAGGTTTTTGCTGTGGTTTCGCTCCGTTGCTGAGAAATAATACTAATCACATAATGTAAAATGTATAAAGCGCACATATCCGCCAAGAAAGGCGATCGAAGCGCAATGACAATAGCATGGTAAGCCTAATTTTCTGGTGAGAAAGTAAATGTATCTCGTATGAGCTTTTGTTTTTTCAAGGATTACGGAATTGCCATCAATATTTATGGTTATTTTATTCGAACTGTTATTGTTTTGGTGTGTAACTGGTCGATCAAAAGCAGGTTCTTAATAGAGAACCCGATAGACAAAATCGGAACAGCACTTTTAAGGGTGGTTACTCTTATTTTGGAACCTGAACAAATTGTGCAGAATCTTCATTGGAGATAACGCCAAATTGGACCTACAAAGGTCAATACTTTATATTTTGAGGAACCACCCCTGAGTGATGACGGTTGTATAGTCAACGATCTGTCATCATAGCGACACTGCATAGTTAGTCGCGTGTTTAGCAAACACGGGGTTTCGACATGTCCAAGGCTCCAAATTTTATACCCGCCAGGCCACCCGACAAAAACAAGGACATGGTCATTTCCCAGACATGCAATAATGTCAACCAATAAAGTCTCGATTCTTATATGGCACAGTTTAGTACTTCATTTACCAGGGTATGAGAAAAAAACGCCCCCTAGGTTTAGGTACGAGTTATGTATCACGAAAATGCATCACACCATCAAGTCGATTTATATAATATGTACAGTTCGATGAACTGTGTGCTTGGTGGACGAGGATGTGAAGCTTCACAGTGAACCGTCTGCAATATAGGATCAATGTTTGGCTGATGCGGGCCGGGCGGACGGAAATGCATGAATAAGCAAAAATTTTTCCAATCTGCCGGTTCGTGTTGAATCTATTAAGTGCAGACAGGACCTGCTTGCGCGAAGATCTGAGAGAGAGAGCGAGAGTGAGAGAAAGAAAACAAAAATGAATAATACACATGTACCAAATTATTGAATATAAATTTTACATCGAATGGAAAAATAGGCCTTAAATAATTAGCCACATAGGATAAATCTTACTTGAAAAACTTATTGCAAAGTGGCAATTATTTCCTCATGTATTTTCGTAATTTTTGTGTATAGTTCGCCATATTGGCCATTGTGTTATTCCGGACACTTTAAACAAAAAATATAGCTCTGTCATATTGAAGAGATTGTGGCTTGAGGTAAGTGTAATTAGAAAATTGAGAGCGCCCTTTCCACGACATTACGTTATGCAAAATTATTTATTATTGTGATGATGATGATGATGATGATGGCATGATGATTGATGATGATGTCATGATGATGATGATGTATGATGAGAGAATGTCATGATCATGGAGTGATGTCCGATGATGATGATGATGATCCTGATCAGATCATGATCACATTCATGATTCATCATCATTCATAATCATCATCATAATCATCATCATCATCATCATCATCATTTCATCATCATCATCATCATCATAAATCAACTAGGTTTCCAGGTACAGGTACAACACACATAATTTAAACGGAATACAGCTGTATAGCAATGGTGCTCCGAGAGTCAACTGAATCGAGTGCCCTATCTTTGCTGTTTGTAGGTGGAATATGAGTCCGGCGGACTATAAAGAAACTTCTACCACCGGTCCAACCTTGATGTCAACTATATCGAGGGTCCTGGTTGCATTGCCACGGCGCCCTGGTCATACGGTTTAATCAAGGGACCCAGCTTGCGACACTTACCCACCGCCAGTCGGTCGTCCGTTTCTTATCACAGCTATATAATGTCCATCAAATAGGAGAGAACCGAGGCTGGTTATAACGGTGGTAGATCCGGGTTGTCCTCCCGGGTTGTCCTTCGTGAATAATGACGTACGACCAGAATGGCTGTTCCCCTGTTCAGAAAAGCAATGCGCTTAGAAAATGGAGATGTGAATCCAATTGGTGCTTGTTGAACCTGCCGAGTGGATGGTAAGCTGGTCAAGACATCATAACCAGGAGTAGCCACCCACATGGTAACAAATCTCAAGTACAAAAGTGTTGATGATTAAATATTTGACAGGACGACAGGGACCCCTGAAACGTGATTTTAGTGCATGCAAATGATGCCTTAAGGAGAGGGGGTCAAGACAAAGATTTACAGGGGTCAAATATTTAAATTGATCAATTCATGTTGAAAAGCACACCAACGTTTATGTGTCTAACCATAAGGATTCAGACAAAGGTTTATAGTTGTAATATGTACAGCATAAAGTTTTAGAGTTATAGGCTAAAAAAACCACAAATCAATAATAAGGGTCAATCAGTTGTACAGGGTCCAAATTTTAAAGTTGCTCTTGACGGATAAAGATTTGTTTTAAAAGACATGGGCAGGATTTTCTGAGGACCAAATTTCCTAAATTTGCACTGATTGGTATTCAACTGCCATTTCGGAGAACACTTCCAGAGTTTATTATAGTAAAAAAAATTTTTGAAAAAAAAAAATAAAAACCACCAACATTATGAAACTTGCATTGCTCTCCAAATCGACCCCCTAGGAAAACATGGCATACTTGTATGATCTGTCGTGCACGTTGTTCAAAATCGTCTATACGAGTGCGTCGTGTGCTAGGATTTTCAAAGGGTATCTTGGGGTCATTTTCTGAGATTAGTACTTTAGCATGATTGTGTAGCGGCAAATTATTTGGTTTATTTATTATATAACATTCGGCATTCGCTAGGCAAGAACCCAATAAGGGACGTCTTTCAGAAAAGCGCTAACATGAATATACTGCTGTTTTCTTCATTTTAATCAGTTTTTTCAGGTGCAATTTGAAAATACTAATTTATGAGAATATTTGCCAGACAGCCTACCTTTCTTTTTAAGCTATCCTGCAATTTCAAATACTTTTAACTCTTCGGGCGGATTACTGATAGTGCCTTTAAGGACAGACAGAAAGTTGGCAATATCGCTTCGCTTAATTTTAGATGTTATTGATTGATACTGAGGCAAATTAAAATTCCCGGGGCTATAGTTTACTCTTGATATTGAAAAACTTTGATAGTGTCGTTAAGTTTTTTGTACAAGTTTTGAAAATATTTTATTTTTGTGGATTTCCACTATACATACATGGATAGTCATCTAGAAGGACCCTCATTTTTTCCCCCCCTTTGTTCGTTCCCTCAACCAGGCTTTAGCCCACTGATCTCTACACACCCCCCCAACACTGGATAGGCTATCGCGGCTCGAAACGTGAGGAAACCGGAAATGCACGCGGGCCCCCCCCCCCCCCCTTTTTGCTATACCCAAGAACACGATCGTGCACGTACAATGAATAGGAAAACTATGGAAACGGACAGAATTAGGCGCTTAATTGCGCCGTCACGTATGTCAAGGTTTGTCATATGGTTTGATTTTCGAGTAGGGTGGATGTTCGAACAAATATGATTCCAAATATTTTTAAAAAGTCTTTAAAATGCCATATTTCAGGTTTTCAGTCACAGGACAATAATTCATAGAGACGGCTAAGTGAGTTGGAAACTACTAGCATATGACAAGATATATTAGATATATTAATCCTCCTTTCAAGATTTTTTTTCCGCTTTTTACTAACCCCACCCCCACCTAGCATTTTTTTTACTCTTTCCTTAACTTATGCTCATATTGGAATGTTGGGTACTTATTGGATTACTAAGTTGAAGAGAAAAAACGCCCAAGCTTACCTTGTGGTACCAAATTGATAGGAATCGATGTGAAAGCAGGAAAACTCACAGGGGTGGTTCCCCCCGAAAAATTGTTGTGCAACATGGCTCAGGTCGACAGAGGTAAAAGATTCTTTTCTTCTGGAACTGACCTCGTATCTCTTTTTACGCGACGCTGCACGTTATGTTTAAAAATTGGAATAAAATTCCTGTGGGTCTTGATTTTGGTCTGGGACCAATGCTCGTTCCAAAAAAAAGCGACTATATAGCTGCAAATGCGGGACAACCTAGGGGTATACAATTCACAATAATGAAGTTCGAGGGGTATCAAATTCATTTGTGATTGGGACTGGTCAATGATAAAAATAGGAAAATGTAACCTCAAATATCAGCAAACTAAACCCCCTCGTGTGTATTTTTTTGTATATTGGCAGAAAATTTAAAGGTATTTTAGTCACGTAATGAGAACGGGTCCTGCACAAGGGTCGAATTTTACTGCAAATTGGTCCTTATTTAAAAAAAAAACCCTGAAAATAGACTAGTATAATTTACAAAAAGGCTCCGTCAGACCCAGTTAGAGCTTTATTTTCACTGAAAATTGGCTTGTTTATCCTTTTTAGGGTCTTTCATAACCCCTGGAATGCGGAGCATTGTCCTCAAGCAATCCCTGAAAACCCCCCCCCCCCCGCCCCATCGATGATTTTAGTCATTAGAACCTAACCCAATATTTTTTGAGGGTGTGCAACATTTGGTTCAGCAGTGGCATTTTTGAAATCCAATATGGCTGAACCATATTACATTTCTGTGTCATCAGCATTCTCAAACGTAAGATGTCAGCCAATATAGCCGCCGTTAAAGATATTAAAAATCTATCTATATCTCTTACTCTATGTAGAGTATCACCCATATTATTATAAGGTCCTAAATTAATAGAAAAAGATAGCATTTGCCATTAGAAATCCTTATCCTGCATTTATGTTTCTTTAACATACAAAAATGTTGAATTGTAGCCAATATACCTGCCTTTTAACTTTTTTTTCTTAAACACCTATACATTATTATATATCTGCATTTATTTATTTATAGCAGCAAAAACTCAAGTTTAAAATAAAAAAGTTTAAATTAAGTATGAGATATACGTCTTTGAGCATACAACTAATATCTTATATTTGTATTTGACACATACTTAAATTCACGATGACGGCCGATATATTTCAGTATATGAACAATTTGTAAGTTAAAAAAAACGATCTTAAAAGGCATTTTGATTTTAAAGCATGTTATCCTACCATAAATGTTAGATATGCGTTTCTCCTATGTAAAAAGCCCCAACATAGGTCTATATCACAAAATTTGATAACTTATGGTCAATTTACTGATTTCGGCTACATGGATATCTATCTTGGCGGCCATATAGATTTGATGGTAATGTTATGGTGAATAACTCAAGTACCTGTTTCAATATTCATGTGATTGAAAACCTTGTCTAGGGCACAAAAGTATGGCCCATTGTAATGAATTTAGAGTGGGTGGCAGCCAGATTGCTATTATCTTAGGAATAATTATGCACTTGAAACGAATTTTTGCAACCCCCTCCATAAATAATTGGCTAAGGTCCCCGAAATAAACTAAAGATCTGTTCAATACCAAAATCTCCCAGGGGGGCCTTGTATTCAAGGTGGAATATGATGCGTGAACATGGACTTCCGAACTGCCTCCTAAACACGTATTTTCCACCGACTACAAACATACCCTAACAAGGCATTCTGTCTGTTTTGCTACCATGAACAAGTCTTTTTCCGTTTTTGTATACCTTAACATTAACGCAATGCATTGTGGTTTGATAATAGGCCTATAACATTATTATCTGCTTTGCTCATGTTGCTTAACTTTCCAAATTGCAATATTTTGCTGATTTTGATCTCGCGTACATCACATTTCCAGGTTTATGAAAAAACATACCCGTTATTTCCATATTTTGCTGTTTTTGACACCCTAGATCTGTAGCGCGTCACTCGCCTGGTGGAAAAAAGAGACCCTTATTAGGCGTTTTCTTGTTCACGCATCATATCCACCTTTGATAACAACTGCCCCCACCCCTCCGGGAAAAATCTGTACTCGTTTCCACTTGCGCCCATAATTCCTTCTACTATAACTGTTCTCTTCAATTCGGTTTGTTGTGTATTTCAAGTAAATCGAAGGCATGCACTTGAATTGTTGATATTAGAATTGATATCGGAGATTTCCGATAATACTTCAATGGCTGCTATTAGCGGAAACGTTCCTTCCATTGAACATCCGAGAATGCGCCATGTCGTGGGCCTCCGCTCTTTCCGTTAGTCGTGTTAAGGGTGTCCGTTGGTTCAGTCATTCTGTGGGAATGCCATTATTTCATCATGAACCATAAAATTGGCGTTCCCAGCTCTGCCGAGAGCTAGATTCTAATTACTACATCATCGTTCCTTTTATATGACAAATACGCGTTTTTGAGCATTGTCGTTGGCGCTCAACTTGGCAGGCATAGTCAAAGAGGTTCTATAATGATATAATAGGCAAACCGTTACGTAATCTTTAGAAATTCACCACCGGCTCGCATTTTTGCCGACCACAAAGGAAACCTAAGTACCACGATAGAAAGCAATGCCTGCCTCCGCTTCTTCCACAACTGTGGGTGCCTCTTTGCATATACACTAAACTAATCGGTAGTGATAAAATTAATGTATTTGGTGATAGGTTGCCAGGTGTAATTAATATGGTACCTGGATCATTGTGCTCAGATACTCTTTTTTCTCATAATGCAATGCGCGCTTATGTTGAAACAGATGTATTCATTGAGGCGGTTTATTTAAATCACGAGAACTGACGTGTATTTCATTCGTTTTGTGGCCATGGGCAGGACAAAAAATTTGATCCACACAATAGCACCCAACTTCCAACAAATGATTTTTGGCGGATTGTTGGATCGAATTGACATTATGGTGTTAGTACAAGCACCCAAAATGATAATTATTCAGTTTGCCATATTCAAAATGTCAGCGACCATCACGGACGACTGGTTTTGTTTTGATGCGTTTTTCACCCTATGGGCACAGATCACAATTACCTCCCCCACCTCAACTGTGCAAATATCTCCAATTTTGAAAATTGGGGGCGGCTCCTCAAAAACATGTGCCATTATGACGCTTTAAGTAGTAGAAATATCCTAATCAAACTAAATTCTTAATTTAAGCATTTTTCATATCTTTTAATACATACATGTAAAGTGTTTGGGAAATTATGTACAATGCGACACTTTCTGAATAAATTGTGCAAATGAGAGATCCAATATGGCCACGAATGGTTGCCATTTTGAAGAAATTTTGATGCGCTCTCCTGACCAAAGTGTACCACCTATCAACATAAAATAATTACACAATTTTCCTTGTACTGACAATTTTTTTTTTAATTTATGAAAAGGGTTCGATTAATAATCAAAAATATGAAAAATACACAAATTTCACAGCGCATTAATATGTTTAATACTAATAACTCCAAATTGGGGTAGACTATTAAAAAATAAAAAATGTCAGTACAAGCAGATTCATCTAATGAACAACTCTGCCAAATGGCTTTTTATTTGAAGAAACAAAACTGGAGATATTGTGCATCAAAAATTACGCTTTGGTCCAAAAACTGAAACTGAGAAATAGGTGAAAATAGTTTTTCGGATACTTACTATAGTCATTAACATCACCAGTGTTTTTGCAGCCATTACACTGCTTTCCTTAACCCCTGTGTAAAAAGAGGTTGTGTTTGCCCACTTCCCTGGCCTATATAGAACAAAGAGTTTCTATTTTTATTTCTGTGAGTTTTTGAAAAATACCCATAACTAAGGTCTAAACTTGTTGCTAAGGAAACAAACATTAAATTATAGTAATTAGCATTGTTGGATTTTTCATGGTTAAAAATACTAAAAACTAAAAAAAAAAAAAAAAAAAAATGCGCGCTTAGGTGAAAAGATGTATTCATTGAGGCGGTTTATTTAAATCAAGACGACTGATGTGTCATTTCATTCGTTGTGTGGCCATGGGTAGGACAAAATTTGACCACCCAATAGCACCCAACTTCCAACAACTGATATTTTGGCGGATTGTTTGTATCGAATTGACATTATGTGTGTATACAAGCACCCAAACTGATAATTATTCCGTGCAATATTCAAAATGTCAGCGCCCAGCACGGACGACTGGTTTTGAATGCGTTTCACCCTCTTGGGCATAGTTCACAATTACCAACTCAACTGTGCAAATATCTCCAATTTTGAAAATTGGGGGCGCTCCTCAAAAATGTGCCATTATCGCTTTAAGTAGAAAGATCCTAATCAAACTAAATTCTTAATTTAAGCATTTTTCATATCTTTTCATACATAATGTTAAAGTATTTGGGAAATTATGTACAATGCGACACTTTCTGAATAAATTGTGCAAATGAGAGATCCAATATGGCCACGAATGGTTGCCATTTTGAAGAAATTTTGATGCGCTCTCCTGACCAAAGTGTACCACCTATCAACATAAAACTTGGTATTTAGGATAATTACACAATTTTCCTTGTACTGACAATTTATTTTTTTTAATTTATGAAAAGGGTTCGATTAATAATCAAAAATATGAAAAATACACAAATTTCACAGCGCATTGATATGTTTAATGCTAATAACTCCAAATTGGGGTAGACTATTAAAAAATAAAAAATGTCAGTACAAGCAGATTCATCTAATGAACAACTCTGCCAAATGGCTTTTTATTTGAAGAAACAAAACTGGAGATATTGTGCATCAAAAATTACGCTTTGGTCCAAAAACTGAAACTGAGAAATAGGTGAAAATAGTTTTTCGGATACTTACTATAGTCATTAACATCACCAGTGTTTTTGCAGCCATTACACTGCTTTCCTTAACCCCTGTGTAAAAAGAGGTTGTGTTTGCCCACTTCCCTGGCCTATATAGAACAAAGAATTTCTATTTTTTTTTATTTCTGTGAGTTTTTGAAAAATACCCATAACTAAGGTCTAAACTTGTTGCTAAGGAAACAAACATTAAATTATAGTAATTAGCATTGTTGGATTTTTCATGGTTAAAAATACTAAAAACTGCATCAAACAAAAAATGATTTCTTTAAGGATAAATCATTTTTGATTAGGATCTTTCTACCTTAAGGTTGCGAAAACTCTGTTGCTATGAAAAGGAGAAGAAACTTAGAAAATGGAGGGTTGTTTTTAATTCCTCATTTGTGACGTACTGCATTTTTTTTAAATGGTGTTGCTCATCTGGTGTATATTTCATATGTACTACCTATCTGTGCGGGATTGTTTTCTTTTTCTACTAAATTCTGCTTTTTAATAATTGTGATCTTTTTTGGTAATTTCTGCTTGTGACGTTTGAAAATAAGTACTGAAAGTTTGGTTGAGATTACATGAGAGCACTATGGGTTACTTTAACCAAAACAGAGGTTTATGATTTTTTTTCCTTATACTTTTAAAGGGAAAGAAAAAAGAACAAAATCCTGAACGCGTTCGTGCCTTAACTGAACTGTCATTTTTGTGCATTGTAATAGTATATTTTTTATTCTCAATCACATTTGTTATCAGTGAAATGAAATCAGGAATTCCCATTTCTTTGTCGGAGATGTAGAATGCGGTTTAACAACAAAATAAAACACAAAAGGCAACATTTTCAAGTTTCTTTCACTGTCCTCGGTTTTAATACCTTCCTGAAAATAAATAATATAATAAATATAACTCCAAATATTTTCTTACGTATGGACATACAGATAAATACTTCCATTGAAGCAAATAACATGCTTCGACATAATATTAAATTCAATACATCGCTGATTACAGTAGTATGTGTATGTGTGTGAAACTTACATATTGATATATTGTTTTCAACAAAATCTTGAATTGTTCACAATTTCAGTGACCTAAACACAATATTATCCGCTGCTGGAACCGAAGCTAAAAATGTACTTCTGTAAACAATACAACACAAATTCACATAACTTCAATAAAATCAGCTTAATGGTTTGAAATTGTGTAACCGTTACCGTGAAAATGCCCGTTCACAACTCACTCATTTCAACGTTTTTTAGGGCCACTTTTAGTGCTCTATACCTCCCAACTAGTTTAGTCTCAAACAGGAGAAATTGTTCACTAGAGTGTCTCCCAAAAGAAGACTTTCCACCTAAAAAACTGCTCATTCTAAGGAAAAAAGGGGTTCTAATAATGGGTTCATATACAAAATTTGCACACGTCGGCCGACGCTAGTTTTTCGCAGTGCTTTTTCAGTGAACAAGTATGCTTATTCGTCCGGAGCGCAAAGTATGAAAGGCTAGTGTCGGGACCACGAAGTATGAACCTATAGCGTTAAGTGTTCATGCCTGCCATCTGAGCTCATCTGTATGGAACGCACAACCGGTTATACAGAACTTCCATAGGTTGTAAAATTAGTGAACCTTTGGTGAAACTTCCATGAACTACTGAAAGTTCCATATAGAGAACGGTTTTATAACACAACATACATGCTGAAGAGGGCGCATTTAATTAAAGCATCCTGAAGTTGACACAATTCATGTACTACATTGTCATAGAACATCATGCAGGGACGTGCACAGGATTGATTTTTTCGGGGGGAGGGGGATGCGAAACTTCGAAAAAGTGGACCATTTTCTATTTTGGTGAAAGTGGACCTAACCTAAAATTGGTTTTTTTTTTTTTACTTTTTGAACATCACCAAAACATGGACTTTCTTGTTAACATTTCTCTACATTTTGGATCTTTTATTGAAAAAAATCAGCAAAAAGTGGACCTTTTGCCCCTCTTGAGGAATTGGGGGGGGGGGTTTATTTGGACATTCTTTTGTGTGTTAACCCACCAGCTTGGGACCAAGATACATGTCCTGTAAATGGTATTTTTCTTACTACGACTACTGAACTCTGTTAAAGATTCTCTGAACAACAACATGGATGTGGGATGAAAAATATTTCATTATAGCCTGCCAAAAGTCACACCTTCGAGGTCAAATGACGATGACTACGGGAATGAGCAGCTTTTATTAGAAGCAACGTATGAGTGAAGTGGAAGACGATCTACTGTAGCATCAAAACTACGACAAAGCCAATACGAAGAAATTAGTTGGCACAAACACTGTATAGCGAACCCCCAGTCAGTACAAAGAGCACTTAAATTAGTTCGTAACTCTACTCTGGTAGTGAAAAACATTCTGAAAATTATTCTCTTAAATGTAAAAGAATGAAAATAGCTCTCCAAAGAGTGAAAATAACTCGAAAAGAGAAACAATTACTTTCAAATTTTGAACAATTACTCTTGAAAAAAATCACTCAACAAGGACTGACTACAGTGATCAATCTTATCTAATGATTTAACACTGTATAGTGTTAAATCTCCAGTAAAATTGTGCTCATTTGGAGTGAATTTTACGAATTTCACTATTTTGAGTCATTTTTTTACTCTTAAACATTACAGTAATGGCAGTGCAGCTATTCAGTCGACAGGTGCATAATCTTGAATACTCCTCAGAGGGTGTTTTGAATCAATCCCACAATGCATTGCAATGTGCCTATACTGTCCTGTATTACACACATGTCAGTACTTAGGGATAAAAAGTGTTCAAAGGAGTTTGAGAACCACAAGACATTTCATGATCATGCAAAAAAAAATCCTTAAGTACTAGCACCTTTTCGGCTAAAATGAGGGTAAAAGTCTGGGTTTTTATGTGTTAATAATAGGATTTTTTGTGGGATCACATGAGCATATTGAGGTAAAATTTCCCCAAACTGGTGCATTGTGGGATTGACTCAATACACCCTCTGAATACTCCTTAAGTTCATGTATGGGTGTGTGGGGCCGGGGTTGAGTGTGCATACAATTTTTAATGCAACAATTTAAACCTCTACCAATCCTGCCGATTTTTTGTAACACATACATGAACATGGCTGGACATTCTAGACTTAATGCTATAAAATGGACCATTTGACTTTCATACATACATGTAATAAGCTCTAGTCTTTACAAGTACGCTCGTTTATACAATACAATTATAATATCAATTGATAAACAATTCTCAACAATTAACACTAATGATCTGGCCAAAAAAATAACAAAAAAGCCAACGATCAATGTTAAAAAATTGGTTGGAAATACTAGATGGACCCAGCAATATCAAATTGAAGTGAAATTAAATAGGTATTTCTCTTATTATACAGAAAAAATATTTATATACTTATAATATAGTTGATCTATAATATCTCAAGTAAAGGTCCATCGTATAATGGAGCTCAAAAACAAATTACAATCTGGTGTGCCGACTTGAAACAAGTCTAGAAGTTGATACACAATCCACTAGTAAAAGAATAGGTGCTTGACTTGAGCCAAGTCTAGTTGTTTGTGTGCAATCCACTAGACAAAATCAGGGCCTACTGATACAGACATCTCATTTCTATTAAAAAAACACCCTAAAAACTTAGGTCGCACTTGTTTATTACGCGTTTTCTTGGAATATAACGTACATAGGACGTATAATACATTATGTGGTTATATTATACACGAGTGCACAACTCGCCAAAATGACATCTGAATTTCTTTTAAAAATCAATTCAATTTTGTTAAGATTTACAATGCAGGGTACAAATCGAGGGGTTTAGGGCAAAAAGGCCCTATCTGCAATAGCTGCCACATGTTAGATTTGGCAGGTATAACACTTAATAAGAACACAACTGACAAATGGCAGCTATTGCAGATGGGGCCTTGCACTAAACCCTCGAAATGTACCATACGTACATGTAAGAGGAAATTCACGGTACATTTTAAGACGAGGTATTTATGTCAAAGCAAAATACATGCACTTTTTAATAACGTATTGGTTGAAGCAGATATATGTTACAAATGCATTTGTAAGACTTCCTCATTGTAAAAATCCGAGGGAAACCATTAAGCACATGTATGTTATTTAATACTGCCAGCGTTTAACTATTAGAAAAATTATACCCAAAGTGGTGATTAAGAAATTATAGGATCAGGACATTTGGAGGGCAAAGGAGGAAAGGATAGTGAAAGAGCAAAGGATTACTCTCTAAATAAAGAGTGAAAGTTCATGCTTCAAAACAGTGAAATTCGTCAAATTCACTCCCAAAAGAGTGAAAGCCACTCCAAAAGTGAAATTTTTCACTCCAAAAGAGTGAAACTTTTCACTCGGTAAGGGTTTCCTACAGTGATCACTCAAGTGAAGTTTCACTCTGTGGGAGTGATTTTTACTCTTTGAGAGTAATTTTCACTCTTTGGGAGTAATTTGCCAATTTCACTCTATTGGAAAGTAAACTTTTTCACTCTTGATTTAGAAAGTAGTGTGGACAACTTTGTTATTTCCACCTAGCTCTATGGAACTTGTGAAACCCCTCTTCATTAATTTTCATAATTAGGTTTACATGATTGGACTACAAGTCGTTGAAGTTGTACAACGATATGCCTGGCATTTATCATTATTCAAATTGTAAGAAATCTTTGTTTAGGAGCACCCTTAAAAGTTAACGAGTTTCAGGGTCAAAATTCAAATGGAGTAACAAAAAATTAACACACACTGTATATGAGAAAACAATCCTTATCATTTTCTGCGTCGTATATTTGTCGGCATTATACAAATATCCTGAGCAACCTCTGATCCGGGGATTAAAGTTCAAAAAGGTATATAGTGCACTGACTGGGTCCAATTTTAGCTAGTTCTCTTTCCTTGCAAAGTGGACGCATTTAAGACTACAAAATGGTCGGGAAAATGGTATAGGCCTACTGGTTTTGTTTATTCCGTTGATGGATCATGGCAAATGTCTGAATAGCAGCGAAGAATTATAATGGAGAACTTCAGAAATTGCATCAACATTAATTCATCAGTCAATACTGGTTAAGATTCAAAACAGTAAGCAACAATGTGAGCAAAACCATCTGGAAAAGGAACATACGCCCGTCCAATCGCATACATTACTCTTATGTGGTCTATCTAAACCCTCCCTCAATCATTAAAGGTGCACAACGAGACTGAGCTATCACAAATCCGATGTCCCTCCAAAAAATGAAAAGTTGCCCGATTTTTGCAATATTTCCAATTTTGTATTGGATCAATGTGAAATTCAGCCTGATTTATTGAGCAAATCAAAATGACATTGTTTTCACAATAAGGCATTTCTGTATAGCCAAATACAAGTTGTGAAATCTATTGAATCTATAATCTATATGAAATCAGTACGTACGACTCCATAAAAGCCTCAAACCTCTCGTTGCACCTTCAGATGTAATCACGAGTTGCATGACCTCTCTTGGAACGGTATAATGCACTGGATGTCTAGTAATTACATTCGCGAGCACAGGTATCTGGACAAATCAAGTGCGCATGACTGGAAGACGAAGTTCGACATCCTGCTGTTTAAAACATGCAACAATCCACTAAAATATCTCATTTCCATGTTAAGGAATCCTTGCCCGGCAAAACAATACGATTAATTTGTTTGGCTTTACGCAAATCTACTGTATTCTCAATGATAATTTGGTTTTTTTTACTGCCACTGTTTTCCCCTCTCCTTATTCATTCTCAGTATCCCACGAAAAAACATTTTCTCTTCTCGCTCTTTTTCCAAGGCAATGCAGTATTTACGGAGCGAGGACAAACTAGATCAAAACGCCCGCGGAAACGATTTACGGATTTGGTTAGGTTGGCCGTTGACACTGCCAGTTTCTCCTCGGCAAATCCCACAGACTTCCAACCAAAACACAAACTTGGAATATATCTCCGACGTTTTAACGAACCACACAAGCCAGCCCAATAAATACATGTAAAATGCACTTCAAAATCTTTACTGAACTTCAGAGACTTTATCTACTCTCGTTTAATTTAACTATTTGATGCCGATTCAATTGACAACAGCTGTGGTAATTATAATTTGAATCTTATCCACAATATGAGGTTAATTTTAGACCAAACTCCCGGGGTTGGAAAAGGGGGTACGGGGATGTGCGACCGAGAAGGGTTGTATTTTCAGCGATTTTGGCATATTGATCGGTACCTTTTTCTTGCAAATTGGTATATAAAAGGGTTGCATTTCTGTTGCAAGTGATTTTCCAATTTGGTCAATCAGGTATGAAGAACGCTTGCAAACCACGAGTGTGAAAAATAGTGTTGCCAGAATGGCTGAAAATACATTTTAACTGCTGTTAGTTTTCTCTCAGCTTCTGGGGCTTCGCCACAAAAACCTCCACCAAAGCAGGTATAAGGATGGGTAGCAAATCTGTCATTTTTGGTATATTTTTGGGGTAGTGGTTCACACACCCGGCCGCACATCCCTACTTAAACCAAAAGTGAGAACCCCTGGACCAAACTAATACATAAACCAAGGATGTTTAAATAAACCTATACACACAATCGACTCTCCACAGATCGACAAACATTCCCAATGTTCATACTCAATGGAAACTATCTTCTTTGTTATGCTTGAAATATTGAGCATATAAATATTTTCAGGATGTTGGGTCAATACATACGGTTTTGAACATGTTTTCAAAACTAAACGCCTAATTTGCGATATACGATGAACTCTTTCTCCTTACTGCGTGCACACTCACATGTATACACATCCAAGGGAGATTATCACTATCAGATGTATCACCATCAGTTTTCTCAACCTCAACTTCGCGCAATTCGCAATATACATGTAGAATTGGCCTTCTGGAGGTTCGCCGATCTCATCCTGTACACTCTATAAAGTACAGTGCCCTGCCAACGCTCAGAAATCATAAAAAAAAAATGCAGCCAACTAAAAGCGAAAAAGTACGGTACATTCCTATACGGCACCGTTGGCATTTTAAATGCCGCGGCCCCTGTGTTAATGAAAGGTAACATCTCTGACTCTCGACCTTCAGGAAAACCAACATCCTGTTTTTAGTGTCAGGAGTGGGATTGCCGCGAGACAGTCTGTGCAAGAGATGGCCAAGATCTTCACCACTCAACACATCCGGGGAAGCCATAACATATGGGCCGGAAAACGGACACTCGAAAAACATTAGGATGGATTTATCGCGAATGGAAGAGGTGCGATTTGGGAGCAAGGAAACAACCAAACGAGCTTGTATGCATGCGCGTTAGCTTCTTGGTTTGAATTGCATATAGAACCACCAAGACATCGGGATTTTACTATTTTTTTTCTCGGTGACGTTTATTATTACGGATTTTCTTCCATTGGCTTATACTCCCAAAACAGGTGCCAAGGATCGCAAAGAGTGCAGCGTAACCTCGGCGTCACCGAATCAGTTAAACTCATAAATTTTACGACCATGAATTGGGGGTTCAAGAGCAAAAGAACACCATGTCGGAAATGGGCCGTTTGCTATAAGTAGACTTTATAATTTCACAATCTACCAGCCGATACCCATATTACCCATACGAAATACTCCGGGTTCTCTTAATACATTAATCATATCAAGGATTGAGTATGTGATGAGCTTGAGAAGTTGCCATACTGTAATGAGTACAAATAATCGAGACAACGTGCTAATTACCAAACCTGATTCAACACGCTAAACTATCACCAAGACACTTAATCATGCATGATTATGAAGACGGTTATTATATACGATAAACGCTGGGAATCAATTTGCATTCTTCAGCTAACAAAATGACAGGTAAGCCTACTTGGCCAAGGCTACATAGCAGCCAAAAACCGAGAAACACTTTTATTGGGTCACGGTCATAGGATTAAAAACCTTGAACATTGTTTAATTGTGTTCGGCTTTTATTTTTTGGGGTGTAGAGTGTTAAAATCTGGCGATGAAAGTTTACGTCAACAGTTAACAGGAATGGCAAGGTAGGACACTTTGTGATGAATCGGAAGGCCTACACATTCTGAACCAGGTATCCAAGTCATATCAGCACTACAGCTACAGTGGCTCCTGAAATAAATTCACTTGGAAGGCCATTTGCGACGACCACGTCAAGCGCTTTTTTCTGCATCACTACACATTGGTTTTATGAAAACAAAAATATCGTACTACAACAACAATAGCAGAGGCCAGCCTTTTTATGTTTTGCTAAAATTCGATTGGAGCAAATCTCCACGACCGGAAGAGAGCTCCGAAACAGCCCGTCGGCTCCCAACAATAGTGGGTTATGCACGAGTGAGTGTTGCATATCGGAAACCCATTCTATATGGGTAAACAAGCATACAAAGCGGTACTGCGCTGCACTGAATGTACTAATACAACAACAAAAGCCTCATCGCTCACTCACAATGCAACTATTTTTATACTCCTGGTAAAATTCCCATAAAACATTGTTGTTAAAGACTAGGAAAAGTACCTAAAGAAGTTATAACGACATATCGGTCAATAATAGGCACTTTCTTTGATTTTTTCTTTATTAACCAAAAAATCTTATGTGGGTAAATCGGCTCAAAATTTCTGATAATCACCACCGCGCCTCATTGCTTGGTAAACACGGGCCCCACAGCCAAACCGCCTGTGAAGATAATTTAAGCATTGCTTTTGCTCGACACTGACTGCTTGTGCGAAGAAAAATCGGCAACAGCTGATAGATGCCTTGTTTTGTACAACATACGACGGAAACGGTGAAAGCGGAAATCCCGCCTGCCTGCCACCACGTCACGCTTAACATTCCGAGCTCTGCAAGCCCGCCTGACTTCATCCAAATGCTTTGCTTCATCATTACCATATGGACCCTGAAAATCTGATGAACAACTTCGGACAAGCCGTCTAATCGGAAGAATTTAACCCGGTCAGTTGGCTCTAAAATACAGGAACCCTAGATTTAACATCACCAGAAATGAGCAAATTTTGAGATTTCATTCAAGATATAAGAATACAAGAACATGAGAACTCACCAACCCTGAGTAATATTTCACAACCTGGTAATTGCAAAATGGTAAATTCACATACATTTTGCGAACAGCCAAAAAAATTAAGGTTTTTGTCATTCATGAATATGTCTGATAAAAACAAACGGCTGACAAAACCACCTTCCATTGTTGTTTCATTTCACACCTTCGATAAAATAAAAACCCTTTTGCGAGCCCCATTAAAAAAACAGGAAATATAACGAAATGTGGCATTACTAGAATCCACCAAATACACCATTCACATCAGCCGTATCACAAAACTTCTCAAAAGATGGTGAATAGATAATATTCATACTAACAACAAAATACCTTGGACTTCCGGAGTAGTGAAAGATAAGCTCTCGATTATATACCCAGGTACTGACGTACTGTGTTGAATTTTCTTTGCAAAGCGTTTTGATATTGAGAAAATCACCAAAATGTGTTGACAATACGAACAATGATCCACAAGCGTTAAATTTAACCTATGTTTAAAGCTTTAAAGTGGTTAAAAAGCACTTTGTTGAAAGCAATGACGTAATTTAATTGTTTCCAACCACGCATAACTTAAATTGATTTAAATAGTACAATTTTAACCAAGTGACTTTTTTTTTAGATCTAGAAACGCCAGAGTATCACGAAATAAGAGTAGTTCATTATGTATAAAGCCAAAAGGGCAAAATGGTTACACCGTGCAGGGTATTAATAGCAAACGCAGAACGCTGAACTCTGGTGGGGATTGAATGCGTGCAATGCACAGAAAATCTTTGAGCGTATTTGCAGGCCGTGTATCGTGGGAATAGTGACCGTCGAGTCGGGGTAATATTATACAACCCACTAGTCGGGTCACCATTGCATTTGTACAGTTTAGATGATGGTCACGTATCTATAACTGTTGAAGTACTGCGAGTGTATGTTCAGATTTTTTTGCATGTTCAGATCTTGGAGTGTTGTGTAAAATAATGTTAGGGTGTGTGCGTTACAGCCTAGGGTGCAAAATCGGATGACCTGGTCCCAAGGTTTCCCACATAACTAAAAAGACTCTAAAACAACGCCTTGGTTTTAATAAATATCCTTCCATATCGAAATGAAGTTCCCCAGTCCTGCCTTAACCAAGTTTCGGAGATTTCTTCAAACAGAAAACAAAAGCAGCGTTGTAATTTTTGTTAATACCTTTAGGCATTGTTGATGCCCAGTTAACTTAATTTACAGCAGAAACTTGATTATTTTCTCAAAAGTATTTTTTTAAGGTTGTGTTGCAACACATAAGGATACGCTCTTTTTCCGCAGCTACACCATTTTATATACCGAAATTGAATAGTTCCGGAAAAGAAATACTTGCATCCCGGTCCCAAGGTGTTTCACATGCAGACGAGGCCCGTAAGGCGAGCGCGCTAAGTGAAATCATATTTTAATGAAGAGAGGTTTCTTATATCACAATACACATTTTAGGAAGGGCAATGAACCGGTGGAATAACGAACTTCTGATACCGTTCACTTTTGACAAATCATAAACAGGATGGAACATTTTTTCTTAGTGTCTACGTTTTTTAACTTGGCTATCATTAAAGAACAAGTAAACAAAAACCTTCACTCTCTTTCACTGAAGTTACAAATATTTTTTTTTCTGTTTCTGACCTTGGTCCATTCTTGAAGTCCCTAAAATTTCATGACACAAGTATAAACCTGTAACGGCAAATAGTAAACCACAAATTTGGCATGAGTGATTGAATAAGGCAAACATTAGATGCAAGAGTTTACGTTGTTTCGACTTAATAGTTTGGTATAATTTGACCAAACCACGCAGCCAGCTACCTTAAAACAGGGTAGAAACAGGGTCGTTACTAATAGCTTTTCCCAGATATCGTTTTTGCGATCGCTGGACATTAAAATCAGGGACATTGTACAAGCTTAGCACACGTTCAATTATCAACTTTTGTTTTAAAAATAATCATTGCACCTATTTCAAATATTTGAATATATGTGCCCCAACTCTTGGACACAGGAATACCTACATAGGTGAAAGAAAACACGCCACAACTTAAGCACATTTTGGTCAGGAAGTGCTTCAAAATAAACTCAGACCATAAAAACATGGCCTAATCCAATGCTAATATATACTGACCATAAAAAGAATATGCGCTTTTTTCATATTTTTTGCTTATCTCCACAATTACATCGTCGATATTATCTCGTTTTCTGTCGCGTCAAAAGAATAAAAGTCTACATTTTTTTGTAGAATTGAAACTTAATACAGAAAGCCAGAATTGGGCCTTTCTGTTCATATCTTTTGTAGCAGTTCACCAAGCAGCGATATATTATATACCTTATACATTCCATGAATTAAAACCAGCTATGATTCGAGTTCTCTTGTGGAGCTTGATCTTGCGGATCTGGTTGACATGAATTACATATATCAGCGAGCTAGTTGGGGTTTACATGTTAAGTAGATCCAGCATAGCGCGGGTGACAATTGCGACAACACGATTCACACATGTTGAGAACATGGACCACGATTTTTTTTAGTATTCATCAGGTAAAAAGACAGATCACTCGAACGACATTCCGGAGGATTTGTTCCCAATATGGTGTTGCGGCGGTCCTCTTCCTCATCCAGGTCAAACCCGTCCCCTGGGTCGGGGCCAAGTGCTATGTCACGTCCCGTAATCCCAGTCTTTGCATTTGCACCCGTGTCTCCCCTGCGCATAACATCTTTTGCACCCAAAAATACATATCCTTCCAGGCAGATACAGCCATAAACAAGGCAAAAAGACTGACATTAGTCCCATAACTGACCACCTTACGCAACAATGGTCAGATGAACACGAACAGGGGTCATCTACTAGAGCATAATTGTCTTCGTTCTCATTGTCCGTACAGTGATAAAACGTTCCTTTCACACAGACTAAACATGAACAGAATTCCAAAGTGTTTTCCGCTGAGCACATGCAGCGTCCATGGCAAAGTCGAATCCGAGGAAGTTCAGACCTTGCCCGACATTTATCACATCTGCATCCGCCGCAAACTTCACAAGGATACGGTTCTTTGCTATCAACGTGAAGTGGGGTGTTGCTGGAGGCACTTGCGGCACTAGTTCTACTTGGCTCTCTCTTCACGACTTTGACCACTTTGGTCTTCCCATGGTGAGGGTCCGACACAACAATCACGCTAGTTCTTGCTGATGTATGATCTTGTGGAGTTCTATTAGCTACGAGGAGTGTATTGCTGGACGAGTTGGCAGAATCCGAATCGTTGTTGTTAGGACTTTTGCAAGACGACTTTCCTTGGTCTTCTGGAGGATCTGTATAATCATTCGCAACAGCTTGTCCGCCACTGTTGCCTTCCAATGCAGCTAGTTCAGGACTGTTACGAGTGCGGTCGCGACTCCCGAAGAGCCCCCGCAGGGACCCTGCTGGCTGCCTAGCTATTACACCGCTTCCATCTTCGGCCATGGATGCAACATGCGGCAGACCGGTTCTCCATAAACTCTGAAAGATATGAACAAAAAAATGTTAGAACTCGTAATCCTTATGCTTCAGTGAGACATACAATAATTGTCAACTAAAAGGACGGTTTCATCTGCTAGTATACTGCTGGTCTGCATATCACTTTGTATCTTGCTTTGTATAGTTTCAAGGAAGGGGGTAGACTAGAAGAGAAGCTTCACCATCATATAAAGCTCATATAACTTCAAGAGTCTCGCGAAAACCAAACTTCACTTTGTCAGTCATGCCTGATGTGTTCAAAACTAAATCAACTTTCCCGACACTGATAAAAAAACACCGAAACAAACAAACAACGAGCCAATATCAAAACCAAAACAAGGGCTTCAGAAACCACAATATAGCATTTGAAACCAATACTTTCAAGTGGCAACTTATACATAGCATTTTAATCCTCAGGCATAATTTAACATTGGAAACTATATGACCGACTTTAAGAATCAGTTTTAAACATTTCTCTACTTGCTGCATCAGCATACCAGAGTCGCACAGATATCATACCAACTTCAGGAGGTTAAATGCAAGTGCAAAGATTAAAGAATGATATCAGTTTTAAACGTCCAGACTCTCAACAACAACAGAAATATTGGAAATGTAATTTCTAAAATTCAATTTCATTCGGCACCTCTTGCGAGTATGACACTTTAGAGCTGCAAAGGCACTTTAGGTTTACCCTAAAAAATATACACTTGGGATATGGGGGAGGTTTTAGTTAATGAATGAGAAAGCTTGACCTTTGGGTTTTCCTGCACACAGTAGATAATCACGCTTTCCCAGTCAACTTTGCAGCATTGATTTGAGCTCAATAATGCATGGAATCATCCAACCATGCCTCTTCTACATGGACTCGTATTTTATGCTTGATCACTATGAGACTCGGTCATTTCTTTCTTCGACGCTACACTTAAAGACCTGGATATAAAAACTACACTGTTCATATGGCGCCCAGCAATTGCGAAAGGTTTTACCTGAGATTAATATACCTCTATAACTTAAAAGTAGGTATATTAATCTCAGATTTTACCAACTTTTTACCCAAACACGGGGAAATGTACAGTACTTGGGTAAATAAACCAAATATTTTTTGGACAAAATGTTTGGCAAAATTTTACCCAAATGAGGATCTCCAAGGTGATATTTTTACCTTCTTTGTAGTGGTTAATATTGGAGGGTGAGTGATCCGATTTAAAGCAATAATCAGACGACGGCGGCAATATAGCCTCTTCCATAGCAACTCCCCGAAACGAATCAAGACATATCAATACAGATACAAACCACAAACCGATTTAGGCGCTTTGATATCGGTCGGTTATACGGGTGTTCCCGTGATATGACCTACATACGACCTCGTCCGTTATTCATACAAAATAAATTTTAAAACCCTCAGAGTGGAGTTGATTCGTCAGTTCCAATGATTTTGGATGAGAAAAATATTGCTTTATAACATATCAAACTATTAAGAATTTTTATGTGATAAACCAATGACGTCAGAATTTGGGATTTCTTAGCCGCCACCACCTATAACAATAATAGCACATTTGTTGAAGAGCGCCCCCAATTTTCGAATTGTTGAGATTTGTGCATGTTGTGTTGATAATTCTCTAGTAAAACTATACTGGTGAACGGTAATGCTCAAAAGTGTGCATGCGTTTTATTATAAAATAAGAGTTTTTAATTAGATTTTGGGATCCCCGATCCTTATTCAAGGATAGTGCTGGAAACATGAAATTTCCGTCTGTCCAAGTTATGAAATAGCACCATCTCACGAAAATGATGCTACCTTGACCTGCATGAACCAACGTTACAGCTAATGAATGAGCGTTGATGCGTGCATGGCGCTATTTCCCGGCTACTTCATATTGGAATGACTTTTTCAGCGACCTCCATCAATGTGAGTGTCTATCCACGGATTCACAAAGACACTAACTGGATTGTGTTTCAGTATGTTTTTATCTGTTTGACCTCCCATTCAATAGTTAAATCCCAATATTGATTAAGGTGAGACAATGCTCCTTGACATCTTCCTTTGTTCTCATGTCAAAAATAACACATCCATGGGCTTCTGAAACTATGCACAATTTCCAATTTCTCTTGATTTTCATGATATTGAGCATTCAAAAAAAAAAAACGTTCTAAGGATGCATTTGGATTATGTGATGTCAATGTCTATGTGATTCTAGGCAAGTATTGTATTTTGGAAGACTAATTGACATTTGGTGTCCACACTACTAATGGAGAGATGTGTACAGTGGTTTTCAATACACCTCCCTCTGTGTTAGTGGGTTATATCCCACTAACACAGATTCGATCATGTATTCAGGGGTTATATCCCACTAACACAGATTCGATCATGTATTCAGGGGCCGCTGAATTATTAATATTATTCCGGATCCGATATTAATTATTCGAATTAAAAAATTCCTTCTTATGTGATGACACATAGGCAAGTTCGAGCTTAACCATTCACAAGTATAGTTTACAAACCAAAACCCATGCAACTGTGCAAAAATTTCATAATTTTTTTAAAATTGGGGGTGCTCTTTAAAAAAATGTGCTGATAGGCCTATTGCTATATAAATTTTTAATTTTGAATGACCTTGACCCAAAATTCCATCTGTAAAGTTTTGCGCCAATATTTCAATTCATTATGCGAGTTAAAAATGATTTTGTAGCCCCAAAGAGTACTGTGTATTAAAAATCAATATTATTCACCAAAATAGGGCACATTTTCGCTCATAACATCCAAACCCAACATCTTTTAGCCCAAAGTTTTTACAGGGCAAATGAACACTTTTCTTGCCTTTACTTTGTAAACATGTTTACTTGCTAAACATTGATGTTTACTTGCTAAACACTAGCCATTCACACACTGTTAGAACATGTTTAAGCATTTAAATGTTTACAAAGTGATGGCACTAATGTGTTTAGATTAGAAAAATGTTAAATCCTCAACAGTTTTTACAGTGTACATGTATATGTGAGAAAATGGCTTTCTCTTTTTAGACACCAAAAATTTGACCACTTCAGGTAAAGTCTGGGGTTCTGGGGTAGTCCTGCTGAGCATGACTCCTCCTTATGTACAATTATCATAATGCCATTAACTTAATCAATGGAGGAGTCATGCCAAAATAGTGTGTAACTGATATGACAAAATTTTTGTTTCACATTCTCCAACAATTTTCACGCTTCATGCGAATAAATATTACCGGATTCCACCTTGAAAGTATTCCTTAGAGTGTTATCAACAACAGGATAGTCGTAAATATCTTCATCAACTTTTTATGAAGTGATATTTAATGAAATTTCAAGACTTGTACTTAAGATTCTGACCAGTGACTAAGTCCTGATTTTGTATTGCCAGGTGCTTAATGAAAGCTTTAGCTTGTATTTAAAATTGGATATTACTGGTACTAAAGGTAGAAGAGTGTTTAGCGAAAGCAGCGGTGTTATATGAGAATTGGAGGCGACATGTTGTCAGTGGTCGAAATTTGAAGGCTACACAAAAATGTCATAGCTGATACACATAATTATTGGGACTAGGTTCTGGGGATGAGGCAGACTAGTTAGTACTGGCCATGGTAAACTGTTTTAACTTACAAATTAAAAAAAATGTTATAGGGTCAGAATTAGTGTTTGCTTTAAAAATGCATCCGGGTGTGTTCCAATAAGGTGTTCAAATAATAAAACAAGTGGAACTCTCATTTCCGCCGTCCTAAATAACATGAATTTGTTGATGGCTGGGGATCTCGGATCGGATGTAATTTATGAAAAGCGACCCATGTTTTTCCTGTCACAGGCTACAGGTTACACTTCCTATTCCTGCTAATTGCATTTTCTCTATCCGCCCGCGCCTAGCCCATGATTGATCAAATGATCGAGACCGACACGTGTGTACGTTAGCGTACTATACTAGTACTTGCATGGACATCCACAAGATAGTATAGTATTTTTTCAACCAGGCCAAATATACATACTAAGCCTATAATACAAACGGTTCAGGCCGGAGAAGAATAATATTTGACCGGCTGCAAGGCCCTCGTACGAATGGGGTAACTTGATGGATTCGGCTAAAAGCCAACACACACCGCAGAGTCGACACACCGATTGGGCAAGGCTTGGCAAGGTCAAGGTAGCCTTCAATTTAACTCCAACAATTCGCGGGAACAACACCACAACCTCTTTAATCTGAATTAGCGCACATTCGACCTCGCAACTCCATTCAAGAAGAGATTACTTTTCCACAGGAACCCATGCTATCCACTCCTAATCTTAGTTATAACGTATGCAGTTGAGTTACATACAGACCACCTTATTATAAACGTAACTTGCGTCGCGCTCACATCCACTCAGTGGAGCCCTACCTGGTTTTGATGTTCATTCGTCTTTCAAACGAAGTATTCTGTATGAGTTCCTGGTAGCAGATTTTTTAATTCGCTAATGTAGCAGTTTACATTACGAAACATAAGCTTAAAGACTGAAGAACACCGTAGTAGTATATCATATGGTCCAAAATCAAGTGCAGTAATATGTTTTGGGCCGAACGACGTGCATTTCCTGGGTATACTATTCACAGTACAGTACGTACAGGTTATACGAGCCAAGAATTATTTTCGCCATCCGACAAGCAAACACTGTATTGATATGTAGATACAGGGGCGTGTTGCCTGGGTTGCCGTATTCTTTCCATAGGGGTGTTTCCTGAACAACCACAGAGTAAATCGCTTGGATGCAATACTCAATCACCCACACACACCTATATTGTGGCAATTGGTTATTTTATTTCGAAGCTAAAAATATCAAATCAAGTGTGATTGCAAGATACGTATGGTAGTTCTTTTTTGGCGTTTAGAGTTTCAGGCAATATTTTTTTTTAATCCGAAATTTAGCAAAAGTCAAAACCCTTGCACAGTGAGAAAACATAAAACCCCCTTCGAGCTTGTTGGTTATGCTCCGTCAACAATATGAACCCATTGATTTGCTGCGCCCCTAATCCTTCGAGAGCAGACATTTCCGGTCTTATCATATGTTCCGTTTTCCAAGTTTATCAAAAACAAACGGGAATGGTTTAAAATCGTGTTTACCCGACCGCACTGACGAAGTAGGGAAAAAAGCAGCACAGTACATGGGCTGTGAGCAAGCGGTCACGATTCGCTGCTAGGGATCACTGCGAAAGTTCAAACCACAGACATTTTTATTTCGTAAGAAAATAAAATATGGGAAGCAATTGAAATGAAATTAGTAGGACGTCATCATGGTTATCACGTCTGATTGAAAGCACGTAGATCTAAATTCATGCTATTGCAACACGTCCTTTCTGACTGTAGAACTTTTCTTTTTAGTCATAACCGAAATACGGGCCCTAAATTATATATCGACAGTATTATCAATTTAGGATTCACTGTAACATTTCCTCTATGGTTTATTCAGAATGTGTCTTTTTTTCCTTTAAAAGTCGAACATGAAACCCGGAGTTTCCTTTGATTTTTTAAAAAGAATTCTGTTAGAAACATGTTAGGCTCAATATTATATAAAAAAATATTTCATACATTATACTGTAAGAGTAAAGAGTTTTCACACACTAAACTGTCACCACAACCCACAAAGGGTTAACTGTTTTTCAAACTACATTAACACACACCAATGTTTGTAGGTTATATGGGGCAAAATGGTTCTAAGTTGCACCTTTTTTTTTTATAAGAGACTATTTTTCTCGCACTGATAGCGAGATTAAATTACCGCCGAGATATTTTTGCGACATTATCTTCTAAATATTCTTACAGTTTTGCTCAGTTCTGGAATTTTGTTAAAATTTCTGTTTGCAAGAGCTACACGTTAAACTCTGTATTATGGGTCAAGTCAAAATATTTTTGCACACTTTTGGTTATTAAAAAAAAATTGAAAAAAAAAAAAAAAAAAAAAAAAAAATTGTTGGTTATGCTCCGTCAACAATATGAACCCATTGATTTGCTGCGCCCCTAATCCTTCGAGAGCAGACATTTCCGGTCTTATCATATGTTCCGTTTTCCAAGTTTATCAAAAACAAACGGGAATGGTTTAAAATCGTGTTTACCCGACCGCACTGACGAAGTAGGGAAAAAAGCAGCACAGTACATGGGCTGTGAGCAAGCGGTCACGATTCGCTGCTAGGGATCACTGCGAAAGTTCAAACCACAGACATTTTTATTTCGTAAGAAAATAAAATATGGGAAGCAATTGAAATGAAATTAGTAGGACGTCATCATGGTTATCACGTCTGATTGAAAGCACGTAGATCTAAATTCATGCTATTGCAACACGTCCTTTCTGACTGTAGAACTTTTCTTTTTAGTCATAACCGAAATACGGGCCCTAAATTATATATCGACAGTATTATCAATTTAGGATTCACTGTAACATTTCCTCTATGGTTTATTCAGAATGTGTCTTTTTTTTCTTTAAAAGTCGAACATGAAACCCGGAGTTTCCTTTGATTTTTTAAAAAGAATTCTGTTAGAAACATGTTAGGCTCAATATTATATAAAAAAATATTTCATACATTATACTGTAAGAGTAAAGAGTTTTCACACACTAAACTGTCACCACAACCCACAAAGGGTTAACTGTTTTTCAAACTACATTAACACACACCAATGTTTGTAGGTTATATGGGGCAAAATGGTTCTAAGTTGCACCTTTTTTTTTTATAAGAGACTATTTTTCTCGCACTGATAGCGAGATTAAATTACCGCCGAGATATTTTTGCGACATTATCTTCTAAATATTCTTACAGTTTTGCTCAGTTCTGGAATTTTGTTAAAATTTCTGTTTGCAAGAGCTACACGTTAAACTCTGTATTATGGGTCAAGTCAAAATATTTTTGCACACTTTTGGTTATTAAAAAAAAATTGAAAAAAAAAAAAAAAAAAAAAAAAAAATTGTTGGTTATGCTCCGTCAACAATATGAACCCATTGATTTGCTGCGCCCCTAATCCTTCGAGAGCAGACATTTCCGGTCTTATCATATGTTCCGTTTTCCAAGTTTATCAAAAACAAACGGGAATGGTTTAAAATCGTGTTTACCCGACCGCACTGACGAAGTAGGGAAAAAAGCAGCACAGTACATGGGCTGTGAGCAAGCGGTCACGATTCGCTGCTAGGGATCACTGCGAAAGTTCAAACCACAGACATTTTTATTTCGTAAGAAAATAAAATATGGGAAGCAATTGAAATGAAATTAGTAGGACGTCATCATGGTTATCACGTCTGATTGAAAGCACGTAGATCTAAATTCATGCTATTGCAACACGTCCTTTCTGACTGTAGAACTTTTCTTTTTAGTCATAACCGAAATACGGGCCCTAAATTACACTTAAAAAATATGCCCAATTATTAGCAAAATCTTTTTAAGTTTTCTCTGTTGGAAAGTGAAATTTTCACTCTTAAAAAAGATTTGACTCGTGATTACAAAATATTTCCAAATATAACAAAACAGGCCTCAAGTACAAAAGCTCCAAATATATGTTGAAACATTTCCTCTATGGTTTATTCAGAATGTGTCTTTTTTTCCTTTAAAAGTCGAACATGAAACCCGGAGTTTCCTTTGATTTTTTAAAAAGAATTCTGTTAGAAACATGTTAGGCTCAATATTATATAAAAAAATATTTCATACATTATACTGTAAGAGTAAAGAGTTTTCACACACTAAACTGTCACCACAACCCACAAAGGGTTAACTGTTTTTCAAACTACATTAACACACACCAATGTTTGTAGGTTATATGGGGCAAAATGGTTCTAAGTTGCACCTTTTTTTTTATAAGAGACTATTTTTCTCGCACTGATAGCGAGATTAAATTACCGCCGAGATATTTTTGCGACATTATCTTCTAAATATTCTTACAGTTTTGCTCAGTTCTGGAATTTTGTTAAAATTTCTGTTTGCAAGAGCTACACGTTAAACTCTGTATTATGGGTCAAGTCAAAATATTTTTGCACACTTTTGGTTATTAAAAAAAAATTGAAAAAAAATGCTCACTTTTGGTTCTGCATTTTTTTTAATGGCTAAAATTTCCCCCATGTACACAGAATTCTGTGGTATGAAACAAATGCATTTTTAATTGTTATAATTACATATTAATAACGTACACAGCCCATTAAGTTGTTTTCAAATACTTGATATAATAACATAATTATGAAATGGTGGTTTTGTGCAATGCACACAGTCTGTACGTTATACAAATACAAAATGGTTGAGGGAGATGGAGTGAAAATTATTGTCCCGAGATGTCGGATGATGAGAGACACGAGGACATCTCCAGAAAAGTGCACAAGATCCCACTAGGGTTTTTTTTTTTTAATTTGGAATACTTACAAGCAAGTATTAAATCAATCTTGAAGTGAATAAGCTCAAATCGCCGTCTTTGTGTAATTGCTCATAACATCAAAACGCACTGTCGAAATCAACTGCAATTTCACTTGGTGTATCAGGGTGAAAACACCAGCATTTTTTTCTTTAAATATTGTTCTCTGAACTTATCTTGCCTTTGGCACTGCAAGATATCATTATTTTATTACATCAAAGTGGGCCAAACTTGAATAAAACTTAGCACAAGCGGATTTGTCAAGCCCTTCTATCATTGGCAGACCATTGTGGTGCTGAATGCTTTGGTTTCCAGTGAGCCATTTCTGCAAAGTTACTTTGTTCCGTGGTCACAATGTGTTTCGTAAATGCAGCAAGGGCCTAGTCTCCGCATGGCTGGGGATTGAACCATCATCCCTATGGAAATACGCATGGTGTCTCACTTAAAATGAAATCTGCTATGATACCAAGCCAATTAGCCATTATAGTAATATATCCTATCACATATTATAGTTGTATTTTCATATCTATTTGCTCCTGTATTAAAAATTGTTTTCATTATGTATGTAGGCCTACCCTGTTCAAAGTAAAATCGGGTTAAATTAATATAGTTAGGCCATAGTTTTTTTGTGACTTGGTGATCCTGTCTCCAGCATTTTTTGTTTTTGTCACTTGCCCTGTTCCAATCCAATTAGCCATGTTAATCACGTGCAAGTGCCAATATGGTTAGCGTAACCTTTCGGCCATCTTCTCTGCGCGTTGTCACGGTCAATGTTGTTCACAAATCTATACTTTGGCCTTAGTTTTACTTTGGACAGTGTAATTAAGTCCGTTTTTTTAATTACTGCCAGTGCCAACATTAGCGTCTGTCTCACATGTCTTGTGTTGTCTAGTCATGCACATCTTGTTGTCTATCGTCATTGTACTTTGTTCTCTCGTCTTGCACCATTTTTTTGTTATTAACTTTTTTCGGGTGGCCATAACTTTCGAGCTCTGCTCTACTTTGGTCAACCCACCATTGCTTAATCTTATGTATACTTATTAGTTGTAATGGTGAATAAATTGAATTGAAATTGTATTAAATCAATCTTGAAGTGAATAAGCCCAAATCGCCGTCTTTATGTAATTGCTCATAACATCAAAACGCACTGTCGAAATCAACTGCAATTTTGGAAATAAAATCTTTTCTCGTGCATAGTGAACCATAAACAAAGATTGAGGTTCTATCACGAAATACACCTTTAAATATTCAATTTTGTTCTAACGTGGCCTTCAATCTTATCTCTTGCAGGGTAAGTTAGGATATCTATACCTGGTTTATAGACATATGCAAAAAATCATATATTTTATGATATTTTGGTTTTCTGATTTAGTAAATCACTGCTAGTGCTTTTAAGAAAATACTTATGAGTTATTTTAATTTCTTAAATGCTAAATGTTCTATAGAGCTGATTTCTCCATGTTCTTATAGAACCATTTTGCAGAAGGGATGTATAGATGACAGGTGTTAAGGTTGGAATTTTTATTAAAGGCTCTGTCTGTCAACACCCAGCTAAATTTCACATTTACCAAATGTTGTTATTATTATTTTTATTCTATTTTCTTTAGATAACTGTGCCATCACTTTTTGGTACTTGAGGAAGCAACTTATTTGACCAAGCCTCATGAATCAATGAATCAAGTCTTATGAATTATTTGCATAATAGTATATTTGATGGGAATTTCTGTCGGAATTGCAGCTATTGCAAAATACGACCTTATTGTATCCACATGACGATATAATTTACAGTGCAATAGGTTTCATCTTTCAGCCCCATTTTTTTATTGAATGGCTGGAGACTTGTGAGAGGCCTAAATATTTAAAAGGTTAAAAGGTAACAAACACATTTTCGAGGCACTGAGATTTGTGTTAAGTCTATAACACAGTTCATACAAAACGGAAATCCGCCGATCGATATTTTCCGGCGGATGCATAAGGACAAGTTTAGTGAATGTGTAGCGTTCAGCTTTCGGAAGCTCAATATACAATGCATGCACAATATACCGGTACATACAGTGCATGCATGAACCACTGTATAGTGTATAGCTTTACCTAAGGACAGGTGGACAGCAGGGTATTTTATGTATGAGTTCGTCGACTTGGCTCTTCTGTCAACTAGGCCTACATTGTAATACATTCCCAGAAAAAAGTGCGAAAGATGTTCTAAACTTTAAGAACCACCAATAGGATTTTTTTGGATCTCTTGACCCTATTGAAGTGAAATTTCCCAAAACTGGTGCATTGTGGGATGAACTCAAGAACACCCTCTGCCTCAACACTAACGTGTATGTTTTCTTCTCTGGTTTTAATAATACATTTTTGTAAATGTATTGCATGCTGTCCCCCACCTCTTATTCTATTCTGTGTGAACAGAAAAGCTTGGTCAATGACTGCATGGGCTTCCACTTGCCCCGCAAGTCCCTACTAACTTTGTTAAAGCTGTTATTTATGTCATATTAATATAATTATAATGTAATCCTTCCTTTATCGATCTGCACCATTCTTAGAATTAAGCAGACACTCAACCCCAATGACATGAATCAATCGCATTATGTTTTTTAAAGCTTATGTGCACCAGGAATCCGACTTCACTTTGGGGATCAGGGGATGTTAACGTTTGACACACAACAAGACAAGAGAAAGCTTTGCAGCAAGGATTGAAAGGCCACTGACAAACAAATTCTGAAGGTCTCAAACAAAAAGAAAACACCTTCGACCATCTTAAACTTTTGCCTTTGAATATGAAGAGTAAATGCCATACCATGCAGTACCATGACCATGATGATACATCGGTATAGTTATATTTATCTCAGGCATCAGGGTTTAGTGGCAAGGCAGAGAGCTGAAAATGGAGAGGCCATCAATAAACTTGAACTTTCCTGTGTGCACTTGGTGCATCGGTCTTATAGCTTCGAAGCTGACCAGGTAAAAAGTCGTACAGTATAGAAAAGAACTTCCAGGGGTCAGTCAATCAATCAGACTTGCATAAATGTGATGACTTCCGTCTGTTCTAAACTTGACAAGCCTATCTTTGAAATAACTCATTTCTGAAAATTGACGTCAACCTAGGAGCTATCAGATGTCCATGACATAAATTGACTCGACACTCTCGTGTTATACACGGTAATTCGCGCGTGCAACCAAGGCAATAAGACACTTCCACCTCAGTATTAAACACGTCAGTATTAAACTGACGGGTCTTTCCAATAATCAGTTTTATATAATTTGGGATGGTCTGTCAGATGAAGTCCATGATAAAGTAAAACAAGGAATTTTAAGGAATATATACACGCATATACAGAACCCCATTTCCTCCTCTGTAATAATTTCTGTTTTAACGACAGGCTCAGCTATGATTGGTTTTGAATCTAAAAATACTGATCATGAATTGACGTTTGTCGTCTGTAAAATGTTGAAGAGGTGAGAGAGAAGGTCCCGGGGGAAGGGGCTTGAGTGGAAAGGGGGGTGGGCTGCTGGAGATTGACCTGTTGCGAATGTGTTTGCATCTTCTTAAAGGCACGTTGTTCAATTTCAGAGATTCATGGCTGGCCTGTAGCCGGATATTTTTTTTTGGGGGGGGGGGGCTTTTTAACAAGTCTAACAAGTCTATGTGACGGTATGCATGTATCGCACATGTCACCCGGAATGTGACCAAAGGCTCAAATGACATACGGTTAAAAAATGTCAGTTTAAATTAAAAAAAAACTAGGAAAAATCGGTAGGCCAGCAATCATGAAAATATTAATTGGGAAACCCCTTTTTAATTAGATATGGTAATATCTGTATGGGATCTTTACAGCAAATTTAAAGCTTGAGTAAAACTAGAGGCAAATGGGATATCTCAGTTACAATATTCATGTCTTATTGAATTGGAAATGTGAATGAATACAAGTGTTTTGAAGTACTGAGGCCTATAACAAATGGAAATAAGAAGCGAAGACAACCCCCCCAAAAAAGTCGGTTATTCTTTTTATTATTTGTACAAAAATGCGTTTTCATGCGAGTACATATTTTTTTCAGTTTCCAAATTTCGGATCGGGCGTCAACGATATTTTTTTGACCACTGTGAAATAATGCGTATACTTCCCTCACTATTTAAGTAAAGTGCTTTATTACGTCAAATAATAAAACCCCATATCTCATTTCAAAGGCAGTTAATTGCATTTTTGGTTAGGTCTTACTACCAGGGTCTTATCATGAACATAATTTACGTCCATCGTCTTACAATTAAAGCTATACCAGGGCCGGCCTATGGGCCAACGTTTATTGGGGTTTTATATTTCCTTACCTTGGAATCGACGTACACGCCTTTTTTGCCATAGGGAACTGATGTCCAATTATACGTGGTATATCCAACTTTATTAGTGGTAGTCATACTAAAAAATCCCAGCAATAATTATTTTATCCAGATCTCACCAGCATTTCACATGATGAAACAACAGTATCAGTATGGTGTCAGTAATATCCATAGTAATCCAATATATAGGCCTATTCCGTCTGTGCACAAGCGCGGCCAAAGTGGTGACTGGCGCAAGATAAAATTCCCATTGGCATACGGAATGCGGAGCCTTGCCGAACTGACTTCCGCTCCGCACGCAAGCTGAGTAAAGTATGAGTGACCGGTCACTGTCAGTGATTTCAAATTGCGCGACAGGAAACTTTTTCCTAGAGAGCACGAACTGGTAATCCCTTATTTCCGGAATTCAGTAACGTATGAGGGCGGCATGAGAGGCATGTCCCCGGTTGGCTGACTCGACTGGCTGTCAGAAAACGGAAGCGTTATTATGATGGACGTATAAATAATGCATACGTACATAATATACACTGCGCTGGAGAACTAGCTATAAATGCGGGATAAACAACAGTGTCAAATAGAGTTACAAATTTGGAATATAAAATTATACAAAAAACAAAGTTGGGGTTGAATTGCTAATATTTACAAATTGCATATCACTCCTTCGATTCCCCAAATTTTAGAACGGATAAATAATTCAGTGGCCTTTATTTTGTTTTTGACATTGGGGGGATTGATGTGAATTTTTGAATGAATCAGGTTTTGCTAACAAGATATGTTACTAGCATATGCACAGCACGCTAAATATTTTGCCATTAGAACCTTTTAAGGTTTAAAAATCGTTAATTTTAATTCAAATTAGAACAAATTCGCGCAAAGTGCGCTGAAAATTTACCATTTTTGAACTAATACACTTAGACATAAAGGTTCAACATAGAACTTTTGTCCTGTATTTTAACCCTAAGCACTGCTAAGGTTCTATAAAGAACCTTAAAAAGTTCTATCAAGAACCTTCCAAATTTAAATAGGCCTAGGAAAGCTATTTTTGTATACGTTCACATATATTTTCAAAGTATAAAGCAACATAAACTCGGTGATAACCCAGTTGGTGTTCAACTTCTAGCTACTTCTTGAACATTACATGTGTAATAGCCACATTGAATTGCATTATGGGAATGGTTATTTTAAACCCTCTGGTGCAAGTGTACTATTGATCAACTTTGAAAGCTTGAAAATCTACTTCTTGTTCTATGCACGCAATAATGCGTTTGAATTTGAAAACTAACATAAACACACAAATACAATTCATAGTGCACCGCAGGGGTACACCGTCTTGTTCATCCTCGGTGTTTTTTCCAGCGCTTTCGACAGAAGGGAACACGGGACCGTAGTAAAATCAATGATTTTGGGGGAAAAGAGGGTAAGGTTGATTAAATCATATAAATGAAGTTGTCACGTCATTGATGAAGAACATGTACTGGTGCCCGGATTTATAGAGCTGGTAAGTGGTGCGGAAAATTAACGAATAAAAGAGCCGGAAGAACTGCTAAAAGAAACAAACACGCGTATATACGATTTTGACAAAGCATAATTATATAATCTAGACTATTACGATATGCTATATTGAAATTTTTGGAGATAAGACTAAGCCGTTTTTCGAAACATTTAGGCTAATGAATCTTAAAATGGTATCCCGAAATTGAACTTTAAAAGGTGTAACGACAGGTTTTATATATAACAGTTGTCCCCGGAAAAGATGTGAAAAATGTAAAGCTTTCTATCAAAAATATCCCCATGTGAAAAGATTTACTAGGAGCAAATACTAACAAATTCCGCTTAGGTTTACTATTGAAATTAAACTCGCCTTTTATTTTCACGTTGAAAGTCTTTTTGTAGTACTAGTAGCCAAATACAAGGCAAGAAATCTATGGGGGGGGGGGTCTTATCTATACGAAATCACTATATGACACAATACATGGATGCCCCAAAATCTCTCGTTGCACCTTAAAGAGACACGAGGAAATCTGTAAGGCTACCAATTTCTTTGAATTTTTGCGCTTGAATGGTTGTTCTATACCGAGAAAGTTTCCAAGGTTTGTTGACAAAAAGTGGAAAAGAAAACCAAAAACAAGTTTTGAACTTGCCTGGGGAGTTTCCGTAACCTGACCCATCTGACACACTTTTTCCTGACACACTTATGAATTTGGAAACCCTTCACGGAATAAAGCACAGGTTTATTCCGTTAAGGTTTGCGAATTCATAAGTGTGCAGAAAAAAGAGTGTGTCAGATGGGTCAGTTTTCGGCTTACAGACCTAAATACAGGTCTAATTATTATATTGGTAGACATTCTAAATAATGAAAAAAAAAATGGTTTCGAAAAAAAAAAATGGTAGCGCACTTTCCCGGATATGACTTTGTGTCTCAGGGGGAAGGACATTACTGTGTGCCAACACACATGCCCGTGCGGTGGGTGTGGTCGCACCCCCAAATTCCACAAAAGGGGAAAAAGGTCCACTTTTTGCTGTATTTTTTGATAAAAAGGTTCAATATTTAGAGAAGTTTTGACAAGAAAGTCCACAATTTGGTGATGAAATGTTGAAAAAGTCCAAAAGGACCATTTTTGGGTTCCCTTTTAGCAAAAAATGTCCACTTTTTCGAAGTCCGCACCCCAAAATAAATCCTGCGTACGGCCCTGCCAACACATAAGGAAAATTAGCACTCACTCTATAGCCAATAAAATACATGCTATGGTGTTAAAGGTCATGATATACATTCTGGTGTTAAGGGTCATGATACGGTCATTGTTCTGTCATACCCGTGCGAAAACCTTTTTGCTGCAAAAAATCGTACTCATATAACGATTCATATATGTTAACTTTACGAAAATATACGATAATCTATATGACAAATCAGCTTTTTGCCTATCGCTTTTGCCTATTATGCTGCCGTCAGGAAATCGCCACAATCATTTCGCTTCACATAGGCCGGTAGCTAGCCAAGCGCACAATCCTATATATCAGCACTTAGATTGAAATATTTCCCAGCTACCCAAATATCGCTTGGGTCGACAATAGGCCTACATTGGCCGCTGCGGTGCTCGAACCCAAAACCTTTGGATTATGAGTCGGCCGTCATATCCATTGACCACATAAGAATTATATACACTTGCCACAAATTCGTACATACAACGCACGCAAACACCCATCCACAGACACACACAGCTCTGCACACCACAATACATACACATATACACCATCACACACGCACCCACTATGCAAATGACCGAAAACACAGATACCTCTCTCACACACGGCCCGGCCCAAGCTACACCCACCCACCAAGTTTCGTGACCGTACGACCCCGTCCTCTGCATAGGCGTAAATCCGGGAGGGGGGGGGGATATATCCCCCAGTATTTTGATGAGGGGGTGGTCAATACGATCATCCCCCCAATGTTGATGCCCATTCATGTTTTTGACCCAAAATAACCTCATATTTTACCATAATAGAATAGTTTAAAAATGGTCAATTTCCACGCGCTTCGCGCGCATTTGGTTGTTCTAATTACAATTCAATTTAATGATTTTAGCTTCTGAATGAGACAATTTTGATTGCGCTTCGCGCGCACATGTTCTAGTATTCTAGTATTTTATCTTTTCAGCAAACCCCATTTCATTCATAAATGTTCATCAAACCCACCCAATGTCAAAAAGAAATTTACGCCACTGGTCCTCTGAGACAAAAGGCGGACAGACACACAGACAGACACACGTGGCCTATTATAATATAGATGATAAAGAGT
The DNA here is from genome assembly GCA_023653785.1 of Ophioderma brevispina. Lineage (NCBI taxonomy): Eukaryota > Metazoa > Echinodermata > Ophiuroidea > Amphilepidida > Ophiodermatidae > Ophioderma > Ophioderma brevispina. Next base: position 3,643 of record JAMKCH010012118.1, on the reverse strand, counting down.
ATGTACAAGGGGTAACAAGAGTTAAAAAAATGTTCATGCACAATAGCAATATCAAAACTGTCAACTTTTCTGCTATCTTCTATAGATAGCTGTCTTTTAGTTTCCTTGTTTTTTCAGCGAGCTAGTACCAAAAGTTACCAAATGTTTGTGGTGTGCCTTCCCACCGTTCTTTTATGATGATGAAGATGGCGATGATGACGACGACGATGATGACGATGATGACGACGTTGACGTTGATGATGATGATGTGATGATGATGATGTTGATGATGATGATGATGATGATGATGATGTTGATGATGATGATGTTGATGATGATGATGATGATGATGATGATGACGACGACGATGACGATGATGATGATGATGATGATGATGATGATGATGATGACGACGACGATGACGATGATGATGATGACGACGACGATGACGACGACGATGACGACGATGATGATTGATGATGAGGAGGAGGAGGAGGATGTTGATGATGATGACGAAGCACAAGAGAAGATGATGATGAGAAGTAGCAGAAACAACAAAAAAATCACAAGAACAGATGGATATGATGTCGATATGAAACTACTAAAATACATGTATATGAAAGTATGCAGGTGAATGCATTATTCATTATCGCGCAGCAGCTACCTCTAAAAATGAGAAGCGCAAAAGCAGCTGTAAACGTTATGGATGTGGACGAAATTAGTTGGAGCGGCCTAGCGGCCGGTCTGTTTGCCTGGGCGGAAAATCTGAGTTCATCACACGGTCAAGTTCAAGTTGTAAGTTGTCCAACATTTGCGATACGCATCTGTCGGTTTCTTCGCTTTGTCGTCATTTTGGCCTTAATCTCCCACTCCCCCTAATTTTCTGTCAAAAGCTTCGCAAGTGTTCGCCTGCTGCAAGCGTGTTTCAAATTATTTTCACCAACTGCCCTGATGCTAAAATTAATGAGATTGCTTTTCAGCTAATATAATCATATCCACACTGCCTTAAAATTAGAACCTGTAAAAAACAGCGATTGACTGGCAGGCTGAGACAAAAACAGAAATGCATAAAAGAAAGCTAAAAATAAAGAGAGAGACGCTTAAACAATAATGAGAGGAAACACAATGCACCCCCGCCGGGACGTAAAATAACGGCGCGAAGTCGTTTATCGTCCGTCCGTAAAATCTCAGCTTCCAACGTTATTGTGGGTTTTGAATTGTTTTTTTAAACATAGTAAGAATTAAAACGTTATTACAATCCAGCTCTGACCAAATTTTCGCGTTGTAGCTATGGCATCATACAAACGTTGTATTACGTTACACACGGGTTGTAAAAAAGTTATATTTCAGGCAAACATTTGAGGAACAAAAAAAAGGCAATAACAAAGGGAAAACGTGAAGAAATAAAGATTTAAACCAGTTTACACGCTTTGTTTATATGGTAAAGTACACATTCTAAAGTCAAATTACTTAATCATCATATTTGAATAAACTTTAATACATGTACCTTACATAGATTCGAACCAGGGCCTTAAGAATACAAGTCCTAACTTATCCACTACACTACATGACACCACTTTACTGATAGCAGATGCTAAAATTAAATATAAATGTGTGTGTGTACTACTTTGTTCAAATTAAAATAAATATAATACAACAAGGAGGGGAAAGGAAAATAGTTTTTCAAAATTTTTTAAAAATATTTTGCTTTTTTTAAGATTTTGCATTTTTTAATGACGTACTTACGACGTTATAAACATTATTATAGTTAAAACGATGTTCATAGTTCGTATTTTATATTAAAAACAAGGTAAGTTACAAAAGAACGTAATATTACGGAAAATATAATAACGTGTTCAGCGATAAATACTACTTTTTTTTTTCCAAAAATGTGAAGTTATTGGTTGTCCACTGTTTATTACATTTTTTCTGCTTCCAATTGTAATTTTTTATGTACGTTCGTAATCAAATAAAAGAGTGAAGATTTTGAAAAGTGGGGTTTTTTTAATTTTTTAGGTTTTTTCTTTTTTTAAAATTAGAACATTTTAACAGTGCATTCGAATAATAAAGAAAATAAAAAAACAAAATATAAGCATAAATGACATAATATAGGTTTTCCCGTTCGATTTCACACAATTGTCATCGAATTCAACAATTTGTTTAGTTCAAATTCGTACCAAAAAATCGAAACTTTACATTTGCCAAATCGATTTCTAGTCTGGTCAAACAACTTCAAAGTGCACTCTAACTCGTCAATGGTTGCACCGGTTCGTCGTGTTAATTCAAATTCGTAGGGTCATACAAATTTCGTTGTAATGGCCAACCGAATTCGTCATTGGTCTTTTTCAGAATTCATAAAAAAATTCGAATTCGTCGTATAGGCCTGCATTGGGAGGGCAGATAAAATACCGAGGAATCTATTCCAAGGGACATTAAAAATCCGTAAGATCAATTTAAGCCAAAGTTGAACATGAATTGCTTTTGTACTCACGGCCTAAACGGATTGTTCAGCTCCCATTTTAGACCAATGTATTTGGACTACACATGTATATTACTCTATTTTAGTATACGAATTTATTTGTACCTAGTTCGTATGTGAAAAACCTTTAAAACAAAAAGTCATAGTGATGAACAACAGCTACTACTGAATGGCGTAAGAAAAATATTACTTCTAAAATTCTTTCAAATTCTATACCGCGCGCGACAAAATGTCACAGGCGTTTATTTCATTTGAATCCCTTAGTTTTATACGGATAAATGTGCAAAGAATAAGGGTAATAAAACTTTAATTGAATGAAATCAACATCAATAGCAAAGAGGCCAACTTGTTCCTCTGCAAATGCATCATTCACAGATATTAAGAGTGTGATCGTGAGAAAAATACAAAATATCAGTATAACTTGTAGCCATGCGGAAGGAAGTCCTCAAGTTCAAGTTAAGTAATTCGAATAACAAAAGAACTCCATCCATCTCATCAAATTATATTAAATACAGCATCTTACAAATACCTTGTTCCAAAAAGGGAAAAGTTTTTAGTCAATTGTCACCCAACAAGCTGGAAATTTAATCGGAAATAGGCGCACAATAGCTCGGAAATCAGGGATGCATGCCGATGGCAGAAGGGTGTATTTAAATTTTCAGCTGCTGTTTATAAATTGCGCCGGAGAGGGGATAGCGAGCGGTACGGAGCGCCTTAAGTGACATAGGTAAATTATTTCTATTTTTTCTTTCCAAAATATCTCGGATCTTTCAATATCTCGAGTTTAAATTTATATCGAGATCTTTATCTCGAGATCTTTCAATTATCTCGAGATAAAATTTTATCTAGAGATAATTTAATCTCGAGATCCTTTTATCTCGAGATCTTTCAATTAATATCTCGAGATTTGGAGAAGAAAAAAAAAAAGAACTAATTTCCCATGTCACTTTAAAGGGGCTCCGTATAGTGGGATCAAACCTGCGACAAGCGATTCGTTTTTTTTTTTTTTAAAAAGCAGGGGGGTATGTCATGCCAGCCTAACAGCAAATTCAAACCGCTATCAACTTCCGGGTGCTAGTCTTTTTGCAAAGACTTACCGTAGGAGGGGCGCTCTTAAACATATCGAACGGTTACACACAAGACTTGACTAAAGACTAGGCCTGCCTGGTCACGAATATTTAAATC
>JAMKCH010012117.1:0-27020 GCA_023653785.1 Ophioderma brevispina | reverse complement strand
GAATGGTCTACCATCGAAAGCTTCGAGTCGAACGTATCCAACAAAACCCTCCATCAGCAGCCAAAAATGTTACAAAAATATTTTTAATTTTTCGAAATTTTAACTACTTAGTTCTCCCAGGTAGACAATGATGACATTTATTAATCTTTCTCTGGACATAGCCAGCCCCACAAGTGTTGAAAAAAAAACAATGTTCGCCTGGCCGGTTTCGAACTGGCAAACCTCCGTATTATTAGCACGGCGCTCTAACCAACTGAATAAATCCAGACTGGGTTGGCAGAGGAGCCATATATCATCTATAGGTGTTAGGTTCGATAAGGTGGGGTTCATCGTTTTTCTAGCGGATAGCATCAGAACGATAATTTACATATACAATTTATATTTGTTTTTAAATTTTAAAGTGTTTTTTTTTTTTTTTTTTAATTTCATTAATTTTTATGAATCTTTCCCTGGAATAGCCAGCCGCACACATGTGTACTAAAACCTGCGCCTGGCCCGGATTGAACCGGCGACCTAACGATTACTACAAGCCAGGGAAAGAAATGAAACACCTTTCGAACCTAACACCTATAGATGATATCTAGCTCCCTACCACCCAGTCCTTGATAGCTCAGTGGGTTAGAGCGCCGTGTGCAAATTCCATTCAAGACACAGATAATGTACTTTCCATCTACGCAACCATGAAGCCAACTCAGCTTAAATAACCTGGTCTGGAAGACCCTAGATCACTGTGATAATTCAGGAGTTTACCGTTACCTTTTTGGAAAACCGCACCACTCTCTCTTATAAGACCCACTTGTCATGAAAAAAGATTAAAGTATGATGTTCAAGCAATAACATCTTGAACAAGCTCAAACATCGAACGGCACCTCTTGTCCTGTACTACTTATGTGCAGAGTATGCTAACCCTGTGTGGGAAAGTTCAAACCCCATCCAAAAGCTTTGATCCGCATAATGCCTCCTGCCAGCTTGTATCACAGAATATCAACGGCCATCTTATGCATCTTAGCAGGAATTGCTCCCACAAACTCTGTTGTAGCTAGCGAGAGGCATGTAGCGTAGCTGCCAAGTAAATGTGAAACACCCTATGTCTGGACAGACAACCAGCTGCTAACCGCCTTAATCCAGAGAGAGTTTCTCAAGCAAATTCCAACCCTTGAAACAGATCTCAAAGTGAGGTTTAAGAGAGTCCACCTTCTGGAAAGAAGACTTTCTACAACCAAGTAACATCCTTGGTATTGAACCTGATGAGCATCACCCACATGGAGCTGACCCCTCATGTGGATGAATGGCTATGTTCTAACGATTCAGAACCAGAATCGGATAATCCAAGGTTTTTGCCCCTTGCAGAGTGGGGCTACCTGGAAGCAGATCATGACACCTAACCTGTATTGTAGACAGCCCACAGACAATGGACATTCTCTGGTTCTGCCCACTGTTTGGCACAACAATGGGCATACAAGGACCTTGAAGACTTCAGTGTCTGCCCCAATGTTGGAGCAACAATGCACAGACAAGGACCTTGCAGAATTCAGTGAATCATCCAGACATTGTAACCCACAACACATCTTGGTTCTGTTGTACATGCATGAGGTCAAACAAATCTTTCTATTTGACATTAGTTATTTCAAGGCATCTTCTTAAGGAGGAGTTCTTTCAAAGTTTTGCAGAAAAAGTTTTTTACAACATCAGGGAAGATGTTGCTTGCTTCCACGCTGTGTTTCTTTCCTTTTCGCAACCGGTGAAGGTGTGAACATCAGCAGAGACAATAGTTCTCTGGTCCTAGTGTCTGGGCAATTAGAATATTAATGTGCAGACGTGTGGAAGTGCGATCCTTCCGGTAACCAAATGCTAGCCAGACTTCATGAGTTTGGACTGTGGCTGAACAAGGCCTACATAAAAAACTCACACTAACGTCTCCACAGTACGCAGCATTACCCTTGAGCAGCCGCATTGGCTGCAATGAAGTAGAAGCCTGCCTATCTGACAATGAAGCCTAGAGATAGATAGTTTAGATTGTTAGTATCTGATTATTACACCATCATCAAATGACAAGAACAACTAACCGCTAGCTAGAGGTCTTAAACTATGAAGGGAATGCATACTATAATAGAATGGAGTTCTACATATCATCAAAATAAACAAAATGAAGAATAATGAGTAAAATGAATGACCTAAACAATCCAAAAATACTTTGGTAATTTTTAAAAACAGTAATGCCTCACATGACCACCAATCCATTTTGCTGGTATTTTGGTCTGTTGTAAACAATGAAATAATAACTCCTATTAATATAACAAAGGATATTAACAGGCTATTTTTGAATATGCTTAACAGTCTTAGAAATTACACATTGACGGCACCATGCAGCACATCAAAAGATTACTTACCGGTAGAATGGCATAGAGTGAGGTACAACTTGACAAAGAAAATCACATGCACATTTAAAAGTGGCATTGGGGGGGTTTATTAAAAAATGTATAGTTTCCTCATTTTGAACATGGCAGCATATTGTTTATTTGATACCACAGCCAAAGATGTAAAATGTGAACCATATCAAGATACAATTATGTTTTTAGAAATGTTGATTAAAATCTTATCATTTACAGGACACCTATAAAATCAATACTACCTTTAACCAATCAAGGTTACAAGTAGCTTGCCAGATTTATTTGGCCAGCCATTTTTTAAATAATGGCACCATTTGACAAATCATGTATATTGGTGCATTTACAACAATAAAAATGTAGTTCGATATGTTAGGCCCAAAGTTGTTAGAAAATCAACGAAACCCATGGTTTGCACTGTAAACACAAAATCAAAGCAGCCTTTTCCTGTGCGGCGCCATCTTGAATTTAGGAACCCAATTGTGTGACCGCCATTTTGAATTAAACTAAAACTACGATTTTGGTGAAATAAATAAATGTTTGATTTAAAAGTTAACCACAGTCCTTATCTGGCCCTATAAATAAAGTTTTACAAAACCACATATTTGCAATAATTAATGCCTTTTTATAGGTGGCCGCCATTTTGAAAAAATGGCCGCCATATGGGAAGGAAATAATTTGGCCCCTAGACCAGTTCCTTTAGCATATCAGAGCTACCTCTGTGCCAAACTTGGTACTTTTCAACAGACCAAAATGCACAATACTTTAACCATTCTGCATGACTACAACAAAAATACCCCCATACCACACATAACATCAATATTGTAATATGTAAATTCCACTAAAGCCCACATGGTAACACGGCACAAGAAAGTGCTTAGATTCAATCTCTATAACATCCTTGTGCACAAGAATGGTTGCAGTGATGTCATGCCTTCTGCTAGCAGTCGTCAAATAATGTGTAACTGGGTGACCTTGTCTTGGTTGGCTCCACTATCTAACGTTATTTTCCTTGAACTGCTCTTTAAATAGCCTACATTTGTAATACAAGTGTAGCTTATTTTTGCAAATGGTGACACATTATTGTGTATGAGTACAGCATTTTGCAGCTGGTGTTTTGAATTTATATACGAAGTGATTGTGATTAACTAACTTGGACATATTGCTAATGAGCTCACGAAACATGTGGTTGCATTTAATCTATAGGTCTTAACAAGATTGAGCAACATTTAGTGATGGGAAATGTATTGAATTTCGAGGGGGCGGTGGTGTGACTATTACATTACACAATTTGTCTTTCGGGTTTAACTGAACGTAAGCAAGCCTGGATTTAGTATGTACAAAATGAGGATTAGGTTTAAGGTTAGGTTTAGGATTAGCATTAACAGTAGGATTGGGGTTGTGATTATGATAAGGGGTAGTGTATGATTACAGAAAAAAGTATATCTTCATAAGTGTATTAGATGTCTTCGACCCAAATCACAGTCTTGTAAAGATTTTTTTTTTTTAAGTGAGTCTAAAAAGAACTAAAGTGATGTTACAAATAAAGGTATTGTGTTCCATTGCTGGAAAACCTGTAAGGTTCAACATTGTCAAGAGACCGGTCTTTCATGATATCTGAAAAAGAGAATTAAATTATTTAAATAACTAATTAAAACCCAAGTCTTAAAGCTAATTGATCATAAAAAGGATAATATTCAGTGTAACCTAGATTACAACTGTTTAAAAGTTGATTTGTTAGTAGGGCTTAATTAACCATTTGATCTTAAAAAAACCGGAATTGCATTATGTAATTAACTAGACTAAAATAACTAATAATTGGTTCAAATTACTCCTGTGTACGTATTCCTAGTATTACTAACACCAACACATATCGTATGGGCACTTGATTCCCACATAAACTCTAGTATGGTTTGAGTAGGTGCAGGGAAGGGTTCATAGTGGCAATTATATACGTCATTCATAAATTCTTGTTCTGATTGGTTAAAAGTGGGCAAATGATCAAATTAACATACCATTCTGCGAAAAGACTAATTTACGGCTCTCAAAAGAACTATTTATCGGCTCCAAAGACACTATTTCGGGTCCAAAAAAAAGACTATTTCCGGCTCTCAATTTTAGCACCCTGTCCAGCCCTGTGGCAGCAGATCATCAAAACAAATTGTCAACATGGATTAACACGCGAAAATGCCAGTGAGTGCGTTCGGGCTACAAATCCATCTCATAATCCAGCTGTTTAAGTTGAAGAAACGACATGAAAGTGTGAACACTGAAAAGCAATTAGACAGTCTTTCCATGTTTGATGGGGTTTATTCTGTAAGTAGGGGACGACAACACTGCAATATTCACTGCCGGCATGGGTCATGATTGGTAGCTAGGCTAGGCTAAATCTCAATTACCTCATTGTTTATACAATCTTTTAACCAATCAAACAATGAATATATGAATGACGCATATAAAACAAATATATACTGCCTTATTCGAGCCTCCTGTTCAAACTATGGTCCCTCGGTGACTGCAATAGTGCTATTTTGGCTTCGGGGCTGCGCCCCTCAGGCAAAATAGCACTATTGCAGTCACCTGGGTCCATAGTTTTAACACGAGTCTTCTCAGTCAGTATATATTTGTATACCAGCAACACAAAAATAGTTACTCTACATGGCCCTCAATGGACTTCATCCTTCAGTTCCCAAAACCAAGCCATTCCAAGATTATTACAATACCCAGCAAGGAGTATTTGAATCTTCAACCATGTTCTATATGAAAAAATTGGGTTTGTATTTGTCCTTCCGTCTTTGCCACCGTGTAGGAGAGGAGAATACGGAGATAGAGAGAATGGGCCAACTGTGATGGTGACATAACACAGAGTATTAGATGACAGGAGGCAGGGACTGTAGTCATAAGGTAAGTATAGCATTAAGATTTTCTTCTCCCCCAGATATGGATTATTTTTAAATTGAATCTTGGCAATCACCACAAAAATTGCTCTGCTCAGTTTTTGTGTTTGTTTTTTTTTTTGGGGGGGGGGATTTGGTTCACTGTTTTAATAAGAATTTTTACCTGTATTTAATATCTTATTTAAAAGTATTTAGGTAACTTTTAACATAAGATATTAAATACATGTAAAAAATTCTATAAAACATGAACGAATTACTTGCCCCCACCCCCTTATGCAATAATTCAAAAGAGCCAGCCCACATAACCCACATCTCTGAAATTCCACTCATGTTGTTTTTTTTAGAGTACATTTCCAGAAAAGCCTTTCAAAAGAAATTAGATTCAGTAAAAATGAACATTAATTCTTATTAATGCTGTGTTAGCTGGTACTAGGTATAAATCTAATCAATTCAACTTTTCAGTAGTGCAAGCATCAAATTTTAATGCATAAACGATAGAGGATTTCAGAATTTCGTATTTTGCATTGTTTGTTGCTCTGGTGTTGTTAGGATTTTGTAATTTTGTTTTGTTTTGTTTTGTTTTAGCCTGTGGTGGTAAACCTTGTTTATGGAAGAAGTTGAAATTTGGGGCCATATATGGGAGAGCGAAAAAAATCCTGATCATAGGACCTTATTTTCCATCACATAGCATTACTCTGCTTGAGGCAGTCTGACCAGGATGATTCATCTCCCCTATTAACTAAGTTTTGTGGATGTAAATTAAGGAGTCGTTTTAAACAGAAGCTGGCTGTAGTTTGAATTTTTATAAAGAGAGAAATCAGATTGTCACTGAAAAGAGAGCCTTGTATGGATTCTTATACCACACACATACAGCAGTAGAGTGGGAGCTAGCAATAGATTTTAAACTCGTACCAGCCAAATAACAGAGTAATACGATTGCAAAATTACGTTTCTACTGAATCATAATTCTATAGGGAGGCATAGCTGGAAATGTTACTAAAAATAACCCACATGGAGTCGACTGTCAGAGATGTGGGTAGCAAGTTGCTCTTTTGAAATTATTACACTATTTTTAGGTTCATTTTGTGTATCTGGGATTTGAATTGCTAATGTTAATTGGATTTGTTCTTGGTACAATTAATTTTATAATTGCATGTTTATTTTGTACAGTCATGGCTGATTTGTTCAGTGGTAATGGACGTAGTTCTTAATAGTGTCAGGTTCCACAATAAAAAAAGAGCACATTGGAAAATTGTATTTTTTTAGTACCTTTGTCACAGGATTCAATTATTTTTGGAAATTTGACATTTCCCAATTAGCCTACCTACTGAAATTGATTTGGTCGTATTTGCATAATTTTCCTTTTCACACTTTTCTGAATAAGTGAAATAAATTATTAGTCTTGTATTTTATATAATTGGACGTAGTTCTTTATAGTGTCAGGTTCCACAATAAAAAAAGAGCATGTTGGAAAATTATTTTTTTTAGTACCTTTGTCACAGGATTCAATTATTTTTGGAAATTTGACATTTCCCAATTAGCCTACCTACCTACTGAAATTGATTTGGGCGTATTGCATAATTTTCCTTTTCACACTTTTTTGATTAAGTGAAAGAAATGATTAGTCTTGTATTTTTATAGAGTCAAAATAAGATAGTCATTCTTGAGTCATTACAGGCAGGGGATGTGAGCTTGACAAGTCAAGTCATAAAAGTGCGCAACTTACCCCAAATCAATTATTAATATCTTCTTTTTTGTAATAGCTGAACGTAATTGAACAAGTTCCAGTAACACGCTCAACTTGTCAGTTCCTCGCATCTGATGGCATGTGTGCATGTTATCCTTTCATTTGCCCATCAAGATAAGAAAAATTACTTGACTGCATAGGAATGTGCTCCTAAATGTGATGACACGTTGAAGCGGACAATTTCCGCATGTACTCATAAAGCCCTTGATGTGAAGTTGTATAACCTCTAGTCAGCATCCGGTTTTCGAATCAATTTCTTTGACTCTGCATTGAAAGGCAAACACCCTTTGGGGAAAAAGTTAGGGGAAAGTGTAGTCTTGTGAGTCCACAATAGGTTTTGGTGCATTTAATGTAGTTTGAGCTTATTTTAATGTAGTTTGAGCTTATTTTAATGTAGTTTGGGTACATTTTAATGTAGGAGTCTGAGGTAGTTTATCTTGTCAGAATGTTTTGAAGTTCAAAATTGAATTTATGTCTTTGTCTATCTTATGAATGTTTATTTTCAAAAATGTGATCGTTCTTGTCCTTAGATTTTCTTGCGATTGTACCTCTTTGCTCAATGCTATATGCCGGTGGGTATCAATTGGTATCTTAGACCCACCTTCTCATATTTATTTGCCTTGATCCTGCAGGCAACCCTTTGCTCAAAAATTAAAAATCTTTTTTTAGAGAAATTCCAAAAACTATACATTTTCATGATTATATTTGGAATCGGCATGAAAAATGCATTCAAATGAATCCAACCAAGCCTAGTCTTAGACCAGTAGTTTTTGAGATAGCTTACCAAATGACTTGCAGATTCGTCTTTTTGACACATCTGTGGGGAGTCATGATTTATATCCATTTGGCATTATTTCAACAATGATGTATATCTAAGTGGTCAGATCAAGACAAAGATTCGCCCTCAAATTGACTTTGCAAAGACATGGCCCATCCTGGCAAGATCACTTCATACTACATCCTTTATGTCAAGATTAGGTGCTTCTTCTTCTTAGCGTATCCACAGGTCATCTGTAATGGCTTGTGGTGGTGTCAGGATTTATTCAACTGAGTAAGCTGATCCGGGGCCACATGTATCCATGATACAGACACTCCTAACATGGCCCAAGATTAGATGCTAAAACAGCCTCTAATAATCATCTCCTAAACCTTGGGGAGAGGGGATGGTTCAAAGTCCACATTGACTGCACTACAAGGTGACTAAAAATGGAAAAAAATGCTATTTTGGACTGTTTGGAAACATTTTCTCTAAGATTCATGCCATAATCTCTCAGGAAATCTCTATTTTTTTTAGAAATTTGTGAAAAATATACGGCTATTTTGTGAGACTGTAATATGACTTAGACGAGTTCTTCAGTTGGATACTTGTTAAATGCAAATGCATTATTGAGTCTGTGGTTATCAAATCCAAGGAGATGTGTACATTTATAGCAGGCAAATCTTGCCTATGAGGCAGCTTTGTGTCACATGTGCTCTACAGATCTCACCCTTGAGCAAGTTTTACATATATTGTACAGATATTGTTGATTTAACTTGTAACATACTGTGACAGAATTTGAAAAATAATTTCTATTTATGTGACATGATCTGATCCATTTAAGCCAATGAAGGCAATTTTGAAATAAGGAGTTATTGTCGTTATCAGCTTGCCCTGTGATCAAGCGCATTTCTGTTGAAATCCTGGTATACTCGGTTGCCAAGTTGTGGGCTTTAGTAATAGATGCCAACTTTTGCTTCTAAGCTTAATCATGTTCTAGGGTTAAGATCTGGAGTTTAAGATTAGGGTTAGGGTAATGGTCTAAGATTACTTGAGTTAGGGGTAGGATTAATTTGTGGTGCCCTGCACTTATACTCTTATATACATTGGCTGATTAACTTCATACTTGATCAGCAGAACCACTGGCCCAAGACTCATGGGTTGTACATTGATAGACCTCTAATGACCTTATGACCTCATTTGCAATCTACAACATTTGCATTCAAGGGAATGCTGTATTTCTTTTGTATTTTACTGTTAAAGCTCCCTATTTTTTCCCTTTCATATTCCGTAATTTCTGCCTTCGTCCTGAGAGGATCAGATCACAACACATTACCTGGGGTCTTTATCTCACCAAAACAATTTTACTACTTGGGTGTTCATGCGGGCTGCCTACAATTCAATAGATTGAGTAGATTCTGTAATTGATTGGTTGATTTATTTTTCACCTTCAGGCAAGAGCCGAAAAGTTAATATTCCAATTAATGGAGGATCACTCCTCAGTGGACCCGACCTACGTGGAAGACTTCCTGATGACGTACCGCAGCTACCTCCCTAATCCACAGCAAATATGTAGTCTGTTATTAGGCTGGTTTGAGGATGTTAACCTTAGGAGTAAGGTAAGTCAGGATCGTTGAGGTGGTGGTTGGTAGAAATGTGTTAAAATTTGGTAGACGTTTCATATAGAAGTCCCAAGAATGCAAATGAGGTACTAGTATTGCAATTGATTCTGTCTTGCACTGCTGCCCAACATCGTACAGCGCACGATGGAATCAATTGTAATACCTCATTTGCATACTTGGGACTTCTATATGAAACGTCTACCTTAAATTTTATTTTAATGCTGAATGTAAAAGTTGGAATTGTTGCAGAGAAAATGAATGGTTTTCCCATGTGTTAGCTTTGAAAAACTTAGGCATAAATTTATTTTAGCCTTTGCAGCTACTCTGTACATGCTGCTTTACACCATTAACAAAGTGCATGATATAGAATATGGTGTGAAGGGTATGCTTTTATGCCAAAGGATTTGTTTCTTTGTCTCAAAGCTTACAAATGATTTAGAAATCTACTGTGGAATGCCACTTTGTGAAAAAAAATTTAGTTAAATGAACTGCTCAAAACTTTTGAAATTATGTTTACAGAGAGTGAAATGATTTGAAAGTGTCTCTCTACAGTTCTTCAAAGAAGAATGAGTTTAACAGATTTGTTTTCTAAAAATGAAAAATATTAAAAGATAAAAACAAATGCGGACAAAAACTAGGGTGCAAAATGAAAGCAACAGCATGCTGTGAAATTTAGTGCTTTTTAGTCTTATATCGGACGATTCATCAAAGGCATTGAAAAACAATATCTGCATTATTCCTTAAAGAAAATGCACAATATACAGCAGATAAGACACGATTCCTGCTATCCCCCAGAATCAGCCTATCCATGTAATGTAACAAAAATATGCCAAGCACAAATATGTAGGTTAGACAAACACTTGTGAACTAAAAATATCTGAACATGCAGTGTGTACCAAGTTGTCTGCCGATGCCAATTCCATATGGGCCAAGTTGTGTAAAATTTTCATCTGTTTGACAATATTTTGACAGGCTACTCGCAAGAGTAAATGGGGAGTGAGAATTGAGTTGATGTTTTAATTTGACTTGGCAACTTTCCCAGTATTTGTATTAGAATTAATTGCTAAACATAGATGATTCAGTCTACTGATTAAAAAGTAAATTTCTCCTTGAGTTGTATCTGCCGATTGGTGGAACTTATATAATTTTTGCAACCAATCAGCAACATTGTAGGAATGGTGCTAGGGCTTAAATGTTTGGAAGCTGCAATTTAACTGGTTATTAAAATAGATATATGGTGTAATCAACCAATCAGAAAATACTTCATGAAAGGCAGGCAGGTTAGTACTAAAAGGGTTAGGGTGAATTTCATGATTGACACAAACTCCTAAAAATATGAGGATTTTCATGACACCAGAAGTTCTCTTCTGGGATATTACATCCCCTTTAAAATCACTCATTTGCAGAAGAAGCTTGAACTGAACTAATTTCATTTGATTTCATTGTTGCTTTAAGGTTAATATTGAAGTTTAGGGTTGACATTAGGTTTAGTTAAATTTTAAGGTAGAGAAGGGTTCAAGATTGAAAAAAAAGGCAATTCAATGAAATCCGGCAAAACCACTGAAATTATGCTGCTTTAATTTAACTTACATCAAAGTGCATTGCAGTATAAGGTAGTGACAGTCCATGGGGATTTTAGATTCATTATACAGCAAGTAGAAGTACAAAACGAAGCATGCTTATATGCAATTAGAGGAATCAAATTAACTTGCCTAATTGGAGGTACACAGGATCAAGGAATAAGGAATTGAGATATCAGAAGCCCTTGGAAAAGTCTAATAGTAATGGGAATTATTTTTAAATCTTTTGGGACTTTATGCTTAACTGTATTTTCCAAAAACAAAATGGGCCACTGTACCTATTGTATACATAATTTATTCCATCATGTATCAAAGTGTATGGTGGTGGAATAATGACATGTAGTCTGATGTGCTGATCCTAAAGCGAAAATGCACAAAAGAATCAACTGGGGCAAACTTTACTTATTAATTTTTTTTTTGGGGGGGGGGGGAAACGCAGTGTATATTATTGCATTTCCTAACTTGTGTTTTACTAGTTGACATTAATTACATTTTCTACCTTGTGTTTTCCCCAACAGGTGACAAGGGTAGTTCTACTTTGGGTGAATAATTATTACAATGACTTTGAAAGCTCTCCGGATATGATTGAATTCTTGGAGACCTTTGAAGATAAACTAGAAGAAAATGTAAGTCAAATTTGGTTTGTACTCTCTCTCTCTGTTGTAAAGTACTAGTACATTTAGTGAAGCCCTCATATTACATTGAAGGTACTGTATAGGGCTGTGTATTAATTTGCGTCAACTTTAAGTTTTGTACTTCTGTAGTCTGTTCCCTGAAAGATGAGTGATAAGCTGTGATGAAATACATAGAATTGCAATGACAGGTTCAGTGAAAGTTAAATTTTGCAGTGATATCTTATCATATAGAATTCAGTTCTGGTTCATCCCCTTGTGATCTCAAGATATTTTAGGAGCTAACCTTTTGTTCGTAACCCTTAGAATGCTATTTTGACAGTGAAAATTTTCAACTTTTAGTTTTAAATTCTGTGTACATGTTTTTGTGAAAATTTGTAATGGTGTAAATTGCTAATACGGTAACTGAGTCAGAGTAATATGTGAGTGTGGTGTAAAAATAGTGCAAAGTTTGTCTGTCTAGGTGAAACGTGCCTGTCAGGAGCACATACAACTTCATGTGATTTTGTACATGTATGTACCTGTCAAATTAAACCCTGTAAAGTATTTAAAAGGCAATTTAAATCAGTACTAAATTTCTGTTAAATCATGTTGAAACTTTCCATTCTGTAGAAAACTGAAATTTCTCTTGAAAATATCTGCATGTGAACTAAGCATAAAAGAGCAAGGATTGATTTTTCTAATCTCAATTAAATAAAATGTCCTCTTGCATGTATTTCAGTATACTTTACAACATTGTAAAATGCTATATTTCAGTGTTTTTTATTGTAATGTAAGTGATTCTTATTTAAAGTTTTTTAATTCAAATTTGTTGTTTAATTGTTTCTATTTCACATGGTTTGTGGACAGAAAAACATTGAGGTAAACCGATAAATTTTAAAAATTCACTTGTCATGCTGCATTTTTTCAAAACCAAAACTCTCAAAGGATATACTTTCCACCATTAAAACATTGCTGTTTCAGATTCATTCTTATTGCTAATTTATAAAGGGCAGATATTATTTTACTTCAGCAGCACACAAGATATCTAACCAGTTTTATTTTGCATTGGCTAGGTTTATACCTTGGATTTCCAACATCTGAAGATTTTTCATGTTAATATGCTGCTCATGTGGTACTTGATATGTCATTTCCATCCTAATTTCTGAATGCTGCATTACTGTGCCTACACTCTCCTCTTTACCATTCCATTTCTATACGTATTTGCCAACTTAAATATTGAAACTCTCTCACCTGCTTATTTCACTCATTTCTATTAAAAATTACTAATCTAATTAGCCCTTACTCCCTCAAACCTCAATATAACTCAATGAGCTGAGTAGGGAAAATGCACTTAGTCCAAAAAGATGCGATGACGTCATCGCACCAACACTCATATGGGCACGAAATCGCTGGCCGGGCCAGCGACTCCCTCGTGGCTTGCCATGCCTGGTCATATGGAATGGTGGGCCGGAGGCCCCGGGTTCGAATCCCGCCAGGGGCGTCCAAGTTTCTTTAGTTTCTATCCCTTTACCCCTTTCCTTCCTCTCTGGAGATAGGCTAGAAACCAAAAGGCAGTTAGGGCTTTAGAGAGGCATTTTGTGATCCATAAATTTGTCCCCTGACTTGGCTAAAAGAAGTTGAGATTTTAATGCTATGTCATTTGAATCATTGAATGGTATGTGTAACCTTATGTGCAGATTTTGATCTCCTGGGTGAGAAATTTGGTAATAATTTCTGTGCATGAACAAATTATAATACAATGATCTATTTGCTCCAATAAATCCGCACACAGAAGTATTGCTGAGTGTGGGGTGTATCCAGCCACCCCCGTTAGCAGGGACAAAACCGGATTTAAAACTTTGGTTTAACTAAACTAAACCATGGGGCACTTTTATGGAAGCACTGCTTGTATCTTAAATATGCACCATTAGAATTAAATGACATTTTCAAGATCTGCTTTTCAAAAGTTATTAAACCATACACAAAAAGTGCTAAAATCTTAAAAAGCAGTAACCCCCATATAACATGTGTAATTTTTTTCATCTGAAAAAAGGGCTACAGTTTGTTCAGATGCCTCCAACGACTCTACTACATCCATAAGACATAACAATCTCAAAAGTGAAGGTTGGAAGTGTAGAAAGTAAGAAAGCAAAAAATTGTTAAAAGAAATACTTCATAATGCATGTTCAAAATTTTATTTAAAAGCCAAGGTAACAATGCAATTTTTCTAATCATGTTTAATTTAATACCATTCTCATATTTTGCAACATCACAAAGGCAGTCTTACTCTTCAAATTTATTTATACTGTATAACAGGAAATTTTCACAGGGTTTTTATTTTCACACCTTTGGTGGTTAACTACACAGCCACAAATTCAAAAGTATGGAAAATATTTGATAGGGGTTTAATGTTCAGCTGTTTCGAATAACAAATGAAACCCACTACTAAACCGATCAAAACTGGGGAAAAAATGCAACAAATTACTACCGCTTAAATATTCCACTATACAGTATATTGTTTCAGCTTGAAAGCATTACATCGCATCATTGCAGTATTGAAAAGCATATTGGTAAAAACCACAAAGGTCATTGATAGAGCTCTGATATAATTTCCTTGAAGTTTGTATCAAGCTAGGTTTTAGCTCAAAATTGTTAATAACTTTCGAAAGATAAGATTCAAAAAGTGCAAATGAAAGCCGGCAGCCGACTTAGAAAGATAGGCTGAAACAAGATGTATCCGTCTCGGCCATTGATAAGAGACTGTTCAATTAAGGGTACGTGCATACACAAATCTAGCCTGTTGTGTATGGTTTCATTTTGTTGTGCCATTGTAAAGTGATTACAAAAATGATTTTTTTTTTTTCAATACACCAAATTTGTAGCTTAGCCACTTACGGAGAGTTCGTTAAAGGCATAACCATGGCAAAATCTCAATGATAAACAAATGTAGATAATGGCCATTTATTCTGTGATTTTCTGAGAACATTAAATTCAATCCAATTGAACGACAGAATGCATTTCCACAAAATTACTATTTAAGCGATAAGCCTATACCACTACAAATAGTGGAAAATGCAAAAAATTAAGGTTGGGACTTGCACCTTACCCTTATGATAAGTTTCTCAGGTATAATTTAAATGGCAATTGAAATATCTTACGAGCTTATTTTTTTGAGGCCTGTGTATACCCTGTCATTAATGTACTGGCCTCTACAAAACCCCTGTCAGTAAGAGGAAGGAACCCATGTTGCATGCATGCACAATGGCCTGTACTACATAAATATAAATAATAAAAGATAAATCAATAGCTTGCAATTTTGCACTCAGTATTTTTGTCATAATTAATGTCCTGAACACTATCAGCCAATTAGATTGGTTATTAACCCTAACACCATTCACTATGTTTTGCAAGCAATTACTACATTCCACACACTACCACAAGCCCTAGGATGGTACACTACCAATTACCACAAGTACCACAACTGATGTGCACAATCAAACCACTCCGTACCACGAATACCCCAGTGCTGATGCTGATGTTTTGAACCTTAGGTTGCAACACAACGCCCCATCGTTCTGAACAGAATTTTTTACCTAAAACAATCTTGAAATTTTTCCTAGACTAGAAAACATTGCTCGATGTCAAGATTTAAATCAATCACAAAACACAAGTATGTTAGGGATGGCACACTGATCTTAAAGTTTTGTACATGAAGTCAATGGGAGTTTTTTGGTATATTTATGGGGACAAAACAAACGAAAAATATTGATCTTCATTCTTGATTTTGTCAGAAAAATTCTCAGAAGCGGGACATTTAGGATAAGGCAAATAATTTCCAAGAAGTACCAATCAAAGCATCATCAATGGCAGAAAAGATTATTTTTACTAAATTCATTTCAGTGGAGGGAAGGCAAACACAGAATAACCACAACATCTCAGAGCTTGAGGGTTTATAGACATTGAACATCTTGGAAGACAGTGTATTGTTGAAAGTTCAAGACTTTATCTAAAATGTTGCATAAAAATTTCAATTATTTTACTTACAAGAGCTGTCTGCTATTGATCCATAATCCGGGTTGCAGCACATTGTGGTCCAGTGGATATACGATCCGGCCATGAATGATGATCCCAAAGGTATTGGGTCGAGTCCCGTGAGGCCCTATGTGTTGTGCACTTGGGCAAGGCACTTTACCTAGATTGCCCTCTATCCACCCAGGTGCTAAATGGGGAGCTGTAGGAATATTGTCATTGAGCGGCCGCCCACGGTATGAGGATGCCTTGGCATTTGTAAGAAGCTGACATGTTCTAGTGGCAGCAGGCAAATAAATGTTAAAGCGCTTTGATACATTGTGAAAGGCGCTGTATAAATGTCGACATTATTTTTCTTTATGTCATTTGATTGTTTGCCAGTACCCAATTGACTGCTGCCATCTGTCTTTACCTTATTAAATGGTGTCATTAAAAGAAGGATTAAGAGTGCTGCTAGTGGTTGCACATCATCTGAACCATTGACCACAGTATTGTGGGTTAAGTAACAGATGGTTATAGGGACTTTGATAAACAATACACTGTCCTCAAAACATTATTAGTCACAAGTATGTAGGTCATGTTTGTGCCATTGTGTGTTTGACAGGCCTCCACTGGAAATGCATTAGTAAAAATAAATCTTTTCTGCCATTTAGGATGACTTTGGCTGGAATATTTCTTGGAAAAATTTGAATTTGCCTTATGTCCTAAGGGGTACCTCTCTGGGGAATTATGACAAAACAAGACTGAAGATCTCATTTTTCGGTGTTTTGTCAAAAAATATACAAAAACTCCCAGTGGCACTTCTGTCACAAAACTTTAAGCTAAACGGGTGGCCACCCTAAACTGTTTGGATTTGATTTAAACTTGACAGGACATGTTTTCTAGCTAATGGAACATGTTTAATATTAGGTAGAAAAAATCTGATCAGCACGAGGGGCTTTGATGCACCCTATTGAACATCCAATTACCACAATTTACCACAAAATGCACATGTGTGGATCATGTGGTAATCGGTTTGCTGGTAGGGCTAAAGGTTCTATGAAGTAATTAGACAATCAGAGATATCGTCAGAAAAGCTTACAGTAGAATGACTATTTTGATTGATTACTCAAGAGGGTATAAAGTAAGGAAAGGTGGATATGGGACAGTGGAAGGAGGAAAGTAGTAGTAAGGGCGATTGATACGAGTGTGAGGTGAATACAGCCACCCCCGGGGTGCGGGGACAAAACCCGATTAAAAACTTTGGTTTTACTAATTTTACTACTACTACTAATCCTTCAAAGCACCCTCCCTTTGATAAGGCAAAAAAAAAACAAGTTTGTCTAGAAGGAATGTGAAAAATCGCAAGGCAAAATGAGTTTTTTCCTTTTTTTTTGAATAATTGCATATGCGGTTTTTCGTTTTTTTTTTAATGAATTTTTGGCCCACCTTTTTTCATGTTTTTTCCTGCATTTTTTACAAAAAAAATTAAAGTACGTAAAACCTTTACAAAAAATTATGCGGTCAAAACAATTGTAAAGCAATGTGCGCTATCTTATGAGACAAAACTTTGTTTTTTTTTCTTGGCCTAATTGGGAGGCAAGCTTTTAAAATAAAGGTTAAAGCAAGCAAAAAATGGAGTAATGGACTCTTCAGGGCCTGTACTGAACAATCAAATAATCACGTACTGAGCGGACAAATATGATGATGGCATAGGAAAATTTTCTAGACATAATTGCCAAGATCTATTTTTGAAAGTAACAGAAGACACAACAGACAGCCATCAAAATCCAGATGTGTTTGTGTACCCTGGATAGGATAATTGTAAATTTCTCATTGTCTTATTGACTGTGATGAAGCTTGTTTCACGTCCGACTTAAGTACCCCCTGATTTTGATTTGGAAGTTGTATACATGGGTTAAATACTAGTCTCTGAAGCCCTAAGGCGCAGTTAATTATACATTGGATAAGTTTGAAAGTACATTTTATCCCTTTGAAGTTTTTTTGACAGAAGGTCCATTAAATTATGCCAACTTAAAATTGATAAGATCGTAAAAATGCATTTGCTAGGGCTTACACAATTTTGAATGCAAAATATTTCTCATGTTGGATTGTGAGAATATGGTCAGAAAAGGTTGGGATGGCGGTCAGGACCTTTGTGACATAGGACAGCTCCCAACTAATTGTGCTTATCAAATAGCCCACATGTGTTCAAAAATACCCTATTGATTTTTATTCAGTGGTAGTTTAGATTTTTAAGATGAAGTTTGAGCCTTTGCAAGATCATATCACATTTTCCACTCTATCATTGTTCACTCCCAATTCAGAAAAATGAGAGACCTATATAATTAAAAATAATATTATTTAATGTAATGTTGTAGACATGACAAATTATCCTAATAATAAGCCCCAAACATAGTTTGCATGTTTTTGACAAACAGCCAAAAAATTAACAGATTTGGCACTAGTATAAGCATTCAACATTCTTTAAGTTACAGGCAAAAATATTACTGTTATTTTTACTCACCTTTTGATCAGTTAGTTATTAAAACTAGGAACATTTTTGTCAAAAATCAAACTGGACTAAGCCAGGCCGGTGCACAAAAACCTGAACAGCATTAGATTGCAAAGCATAAATCTTGTGTCAATTAACATTTGAGACTAAGTAGCTTGCCCAAGAACACAAAATGTTGACCACAGGGGCTTGAAAATCACAAGCTCAAGCAGTCTTGCTCATAAGTCCTGCTCTTTCCACTGGACTGACACCATAATAACAAAAAAAGAGTAGTGCTTTATTTTTATGGAATTGCGGATTTTAAATGTTATTATAGTGTGAAGCCCATGATATACTTCCGTCGCCGTCAGTAAGCAATTTCTGCGCGTTGAGTAGCGTAACTTTTTTACTTGCGTTCAAAACTGGTGTTTGTTGCATCATGCCAATAGCTCGCTGTGGCTGAAGTAATGGAATGGGCCGTACTGTATTCGGTTTTGAGGCTTATTTTTGTATTTCAAAAGTTAAACCACTGTCTAACTTGTTAATAATTATTGTGCATAATTTCAGGTATGACTGACAAACTGAGATTATAAACCATAGCTGGGGCAGCCAAGGCTAAACCAAGGACGGTGGTTCTGGTAAGATATGCATTCAGAATAAAAAGATAATTAGAAGAAACTCCCTCCCAACAACAGTAGTTGTTAAGTCCATTTGTAAAATAAGTATATTTGTAATCCTGGTTGTTTTTTAATTCCATTCTTTTCAATTAACTTTATAGTTAGTACAATGATAGGTTAGAACATGTTGAATCTAACTTGTGACCCAGGGCTCCCATTGTTTTAGCCAAATAGAAGGAACCAAATAGGCAGCATCAAAATTGGAGTACTCTATGCTGGGACTTGCAGTCCAGCGTGCCCACTATGCCTTGCAAACTCAGGCTAATTTTTGATGAAATTGTAAACCCGCGATATGTTCAAGTTTGCTTTCCAAATGAACAATGTTAGCATTGCAATAACTATGAAAATCTTATCCCTGAAAGCTTCAGGTTAGCCCCAGACAGGGAAGTTGTTTGTGAACAGTTAAAAGGTTAATGTGATTGACCTTATTTGCACATATTTATTAAAGAAAATGTTTGCTATTTTCATATTTGTCAAGTTCGAGCAGATAACACTGGGTTGAGAGTAATCTTGTAATCAGCCGAAACATATAAGAAATAAAATTGAGATGGGGGTCAGGTCAGACGATAGTATATATTTTGTCCCCATTTACAAACTGCAATGATGACGGACTTATATTCTGGGGAATACTGTAGTTTTAGGTTTAAACAATAGAAGATAGATATCAGTGATTCCCATAACTACATGCTTCCACTGAGAGTTTGTTAGGATAGTCATATGAATATTTGGAGATGAAACATTCGTAAAATGCAAAAAAGTTTGTGA
The DNA here is from genome assembly GCA_023653785.1 of Ophioderma brevispina. NCBI lineage: Eukaryota > Metazoa > Echinodermata > Ophiuroidea > Amphilepidida > Ophiodermatidae > Ophioderma > Ophioderma brevispina. The sequence goes on along the minus strand of JAMKCH010012117.1, from coordinate 7,472 downwards.
TCAGTCCTGTTAATTTAGCTGTGTTTCATCTCTAATGATTTCACATCATTACCTGTACAAAAAACTCCTTGGAGCAATTGACATGTGGAAGCTGCTGATTATTCTCTTGGTTAACATTTTTTTTATCAAAGAATTATTTAAATTCCAATATTGTTATGAAATTAAGTGCTGGGTGTCTATTTATGAGACGTGTCTTTATTTTCAATCCATGAGTGTCAATAAGAACATATATGTGCTTGGTAGCATGAAGTATTATGACATGTCAGATCCTAGTAGCAAAATTAATTCCATACCCCTTGGGAAAGGAGAAGTGATGAGAGCGAATGAAATCCCCAAACATGTTACGTTCATGAAACAAACGTCCAATCATATTACAAAAGATCATGTGAGGACTTCAAGCGTGTCTTATATACCCCACGCCTTTTTTAAGCAAATGCCAGAGGGCACCCATGAAAATAACATGATATTGGAATTGAAAAAAGGATGTGTGGAACATTGATGCTATAAGGTATGGAGCTATAAATAATAACCCCCACGCTTCATGCACAGGTGAGAGAGGGTTTAATGCAATGCGCCTATTTGGCAAGTTATATAGAAGCCAAGGCTTCTCCTTCCCTGTATGATTTATGAACCTAGGTGTAGCTACATGACAGTAGTATGGCTTCTTAAAAGCTGAATTACACCAAAATAATGCATTTTAAAAGGTTAAACTGGGGGGGGAATCCCTTGAAACGCTGATGAAGGTGTTCCTGGAGTAACTTTAAATGGTTGGGCTATCCTGAACATTTTTCCCTCTACTTGGGAATACTAAGCCTGATTCCATTTCAATTGCCTTGATCCAGTTGAATTTTTACAATTGAATTGTTAATTTTATTGCCTACAAGTAGAGATGTGGTAATTGCAGTATGGGTTATAAAATTTAAAATGAGAAATTTTTACTAAGGATTACTAATGGATGTTTGCAAATTTATCACAGGCTCGTTCGGACAGAGATTCAATGTTATCCTTTTCAAATTGTGGGGATGGGAGAAGAAACGGCCATGGGATCTTTATCTCTAAGGTGTGGAGGAAAGGTTCCAAAGCCCAGGAGGTGGGGCTAAGAAGGCGAATCAACGCCTGGAAGTCAACTGTCACATTTTGAGCACATGACAAAAAATAGGCGCTGCGGTAGAAATACTCAAAGGGAACCACACATACTCAGTAATTACCGTCAAGTATTATAAATTAGGTAGAAGGCACCAAATGGTTGTTGTTGATATTCATTTGATATAAATACGTTATAACAAAAGGAAAACAGGATGTTTGGGGAAGATAATTAAAACCTGTGAAAGTTTAACATGGAAAGTTTGACATAATTTAATCAGTATATTATATAGTTTGACATTTTAATCAGAAGATAGGAACGGTTTATAACCAAAGCAAAAAAAATACACAGTATGTTATTAAAACAGTGTGAAATTAATTGTAGATGTTCTTATAGTGAGACCTTGAAACTTGTAAACATTCAGGTGGTGGTCACCAAGTGGGTTCAGCAAGAGGGCAAATAAAAGAAACCACACACAGTTTCTTTTTATGTGTGCGTTTGGATTAACCTCTCTGTGGCAAAGTGGGACCACATCTGACGAGATAGTGAACAAGTATATTTCTGATATCTCTCTTTGGGCTTTGGGGATCTAGACTGGCAGGTAATACCAATAATCCAAGTCCTTTGAAAAGCCACGCAAATAATAAGGATATAGATTGGTTGACTGCCCTGGAATTTTGCTTGCCTTGCGAAAATATTGTTAGCTTAGTTTTAAAAAAGGAGCTTGTAGTATGCAACATGACAACCGTTGGTGGATTTAATGGTTTTAACTGTCAATAGATGCAAACACAGATCACATGTAGGACTAGCTATAACTATGGGCTGCCTGGAACAGGACCGTTAGAGGGGTTAAGACAAAAAATTGGGTTCTGGCCGTCATCAGTAACCACAATTTCTAGTAATTTTACCATATTTTACTAATGTATAAATTTGCAGCTTTTCGTGACCTTCTGGCCACTCAAGATGGCCGCAACCCAATCCAATAATGGGGTCGACGACCCAGCCAAGAAATCTCCCTCCTTCAGAGCGATCCTCGTGCCAGGCTGAACATCCAAGACGTCAGCTTTGGCATGTCGGCAAAACTCTCACCTGAAATCAAGGATGCAAAAGTCAGCAAAGCAGAAAAGAAAATGGGATTTGCCACACTGGGCAAGAGAGATAAATTAAAGAAAGCCATGGCCAAGCTGAGTATACTCCCAAATAAGGCCAATGTTAGGTAAGAAGCCATACTAGTAAAAACTGTACTTTGGTAGGAGGCTTAAATTGAGGGGAGGGGTATTTTCAATTCCTTAGCATGAAATCCTTATATTTGTGATATTGCATGCTTTACAGGAGGATCAAAATGTATTGTGTAAATAACAGTACAAATTGTTGCCGAAGGCAATATCAACACCACTGAAAATCCACTGAAAAGTAGGTGAGATTGTGAGTCCACAATAGTGCTATTCATCCAACACATTCAATTAATATCTCTGTAATTGATGAATTATTACAGTACACAAGTACAAATTTGACCCTTTCAAGATAGAGGCATTGTTAATGTGATAAGTGGTGCAATCATAATTCTGACTTGCCTAATTCATGCAATCAACTCAGTCGAAAAACTTGATCAAATTAGTTTCAGCACTCTACTGTTTTATTTTCCTGTCTTCAGTAAAAGTGCATCTAAACATAAATGCAAGTTCATTGTATTTCTATTGAAATGGGATGGCATGGAATAAATGCTCTCTGTTTACAATATTTTCCTATAAGTACATTGCATTCCTTTCCTAACTGTTCATGCCTAGGGCGCAATGTATACTTCCGTGTTAAAAAACAGCACTCAGTTAGTGTTTTATACATGCATAGACTTGTCCATGCATGACTGAGAGTTGAAAATAACATTTCCAGTTAGATTAAACAGCCTGTGTCTTTTTAGGTTAACATTTATAATGTCCAGTTTTGGTGTGATTCAGTACACAGATTTCTAGTCTCTGTGACCCAAAAAAGGTGCATTTTGCTTATGGCTGATGCCTTGCAAAATAAAATGACTTCTCTACCAACATATTTGGACTGGCTTACTCTGGCAATTATCTATTATATTTGACCTATATCCTTTTCTCCTTTCAGGACCCAAGACGACACATCCACAGTGATGAAGCGTTCCCCGTCAGGCAGTCTAGGCAGTAACCCCTACCTCAGTAACAGTAATCCGGATTTGACGTCAATTTCGTCAATGTCCGTTTATGAGCGTATTACTTCAGCAATAGCAGCAGTGGTCCTGAAGAATGCCCAGAACATGTGTTGAAAATCTACAGGGCTGATCAGTCTTGCAAATACTTTCTTGTTCATAAAGTAAGTACAACTGTGGCTTGCAGAAAGTTCATTTGATATGCCCTCCTGTAGCATTCCAGTAATAGCTCATATATTGATGTGAAGGAACAGTTAGTAATCCTTAAAAAAAATCATTTGCCTTCCTAATAAATGCTCTCTTGTGAAGACATGCGGAATAAGCACTGTGGTCATGGTGGATACAAAAAAGGACACCTTGGCATGAAAGTTGTTTCCTTGCAGTATACCTGTTCTATAGTAGATTCAACCCATATGTCACCTCTAGTACTTTTCTGAAGGGATGGGCATTGAATGAAGGGCATGTGCAGTGGGTGGAAATTAAAATTCCACGGTTAATCTATTGAAACGTGTAATTCGATAGCAGAGAAAAATCAATTCTATGCTTACTGAAAGCATTCAAGTCAACGTAAGTGCATTTATAGTTACATTAACTCTCAAACATTCTGACTAATCGGTATTTGTTTGTAACAGGTGAGTTGAATGTTACTGACCTTTGAGCGCCCTTGTTATGATACGAATTGGAACACAAAAGTCTTTGCACTATCTATTTAAAAACGATGTCAACATGAAAGGCCAGATTTCTTAGTTCGTTCATGAAACAGGTTAATCGGGCCACAGATTTTCTTTTTCTGCCTTCTCTCCCAAGTAATTGAGGCTATCCAAACTTTTCCTCAGGTAACACGATGGGTTGAATCTACTATAGATATTGCTAAATTTGTAGAACACTAACATACATTATGAACCCATATAGTCTCATCTTCAGTAGCACAGTTCAGTAACTTCAATTCACCAGTGTATTTAGAAAATGCACACCCTGGTTTTTTGAGGATGATTTTTGATACCCAGAACACACCAAGTCAGCCCTTGTTAATTTATATAGTGTACATTCTATAACACATAGTAACTCATAGCAAAAAATGGCTGCTGACCTATTTCTTTTTATTATCAATTTTCACATCATGAGTAAGTTACTATTAATAAGCTCTTTTCAGGAATGTGCAAGTGAGTAACATTATATTGAAAATGTTCATAATTCATTAAATCATCTCAATTTTCAGGAAACAACAGCCAATGAGATTGTCATGTTAGCCATGCGAGAATTCGGTCTGACGGATCCCGGCTGCCTAGGGCGTTTTTCCTTGTGTGAAGTCACGGTGACAGCAGAGGGTGTCGTCAAACAGAGGCGATTACCCGATCACCAGACAAATATTGCAGGAAGACTGAGTCTGAATGGAAGACTGTTCCTCAGGAATAACATGGCGTCAGAACTACTTATGCCTGATGAAGTAGCAGTGGTAAGGATGAAATAAATCTAGTTACACTATGAGCTAGTAAAATCTCAATTCCCTTGGCACAGTTCAGTAGCTTTCATTCACCAGTGTATTTAGAAAATAAACCCCGGTTTTTTGGGTATGATATATGATACCCAGATCACTCAAGGTCAGTTCATGTCAATGTATGTACAAGTACAATGCACTGAACTGTGTCCTTGGTGGATGAGCTTATTGTAACTTATATTGTTAGTTATTTAAGGTCTGCTGTGATATTTGCAGAATGCCATGTTGTTTGTTTGAATGATTAAATTACAGATCTGTTACTGTAAATACTCAATAAGTATGTACAATGTGGGATAAAGACATAGGGCAAAAACTGTGTCACAGATCTTGACAGGAGTTGTAGGAAGAGGAGGAGTCGGTGGTGGTGGGGTAACAGGGGTGGTACATGTAATTATCCATATGAGGTTTTTATCAAGGACTGAGGATCATGAAATGCCCCTTTAAGACTGAAGTCATCGTTCTGAACTAGCACTACAGTTGAATTTTATTATTTTTACTGGTTTTGCCTAAAAATTGCACAAAAGCGATGCTTCAAAATTCCCTTCAATTTGATGGGATGAGTCAGAGAGATAAGGCTGATGACTTTATGGTGCTCCTTTAAGCTGTCTCATGTAGACTGTCTCGTGCACTTATTATTAACCAGAATTAATCATCATTTCGTTAGCATCTCCCCTTCCCCATTCAATGCAATGAAGGTGCAGTTGTGAAACAGATGCATTGAAACTTGATCCTTCAATCTTAACAAATATTGATTAAGGCTTCCATGCACAGTTTCCAAGCTGTTCTACTGTACCATGCTCATGTAAAGACTTTTCTGCACATTTGCAATTTAAAATTCACGACATTTTGACTTAATGCTGATTACTGATGCAAAGTTGGGAGGTGGTGAAATTCAAATATATGCCAATAGGAGGGAAAAGAAGATCATTAGGCATTGCAAAAAAACTTTCAGATTGCAACCAAGTATGTTAGGGATGTTGGATTTCAATCATTTTTGTCTCATTTTCAGTATGTGAAGACCCTTGAGGCTGGATGGGTACATGTGACGTGCACCTGGTAGACTAAAATGGATGACATACAATCTTGTGATGGGGCAAGGAATAGTCTTAAACTTTTAAATCATACTAACTGAGGAAGGTGTCAATTCAGAATAACTAGTCATGCAATGCATGGATCACCGGAGGCATCATGTCTGCGGGTGAAGTCCCTCGCAGAGCAGAGCAAGGCTTCTCATTCACATTTAGGGATAGTTCTGTGGTCATCACAATGTGTCATCAAAGTATTATGTGGTTCATCATATGGGGGATTAGCAAGTCAGGATAAAAGATATACGCCCCCCTACAATTAATTTGCTTGTGTCAAACTTATCTGTTACCTGAACTCGCTTTCTTTAGCGCGACACTTCGAATGCACCGAAAATAACATAAAACATCCACAGACGGTAGATTCGCATTTGTTTGATCGGCTATTGCATTTGCACGGCGCTCTTACTAAGTATTAGCCGCTAACTCAGTTCCCAGGAAGTTACGGAAGATTTATTCCCGGAAAATAAAGATAATTAAACACAGCAAAATAAATGCGGAAGGCAAAGTAATAGGCCCGAGTGGTCTCAGGGTCAATGCTCTAAGATATCCAGTCGCAAAACGATGCTTATAACAAAACTTTGTAAAAGACATCATTGTTTATAAACCTCATCAGTATCAATATCAACAAGGTAGCAGGTAAATTTACCAAGAAATTGTAGTTTTGTCAAATTCACATTCAATGCAGAGGAGACTAAATTGGATTATTAAAATCTCTTTTTGATTCTGTTTCCCATCATTACATCTCCCAACATTTTTGTATCAACATTCATGCAAACCATTGTTTTCTTTGCAGGAATTGGTCAAGGACAGCAATGTGAATTTCCTTCAGCTTGATAGCATAGAGGTCGCTGTACAGCTCACACTACGAGACTATGAGATCTTTAAAGCTATCGAGTCAACAGACTACATAGATGACCTGTTTGAACTCAAGCCCAGGCAGCCTAATGATAGGCTTAAGAAATTTGAAGAGGTAATTAGCATGATCATAGTGAAGTAAAAGCATTTTATTCAGGCTGCTGTTACAGGCTTAAACAGACACAACTTCCCTTGTATTCCCTTGATGACATTGTTTCAATCATGTTCTTTAAGGAATTTATTGGCATGAATCTATCGGCACATATATAATGAAATATCCCTAAATAAGATGTACCAGATGGTTTTTATGGTCGTTGGAGTATTCCTTTCGAAGAAAACACCATTTGCATGCTTAATTTTCGTAGCAGTTGATGATTTAAGGAAGCTGCTATGTTTATTATTTACACTATCATTCTGCCACAAGCCGTGAACTTTGCTTGTATCCTTTGTGTGCTCACCGAAGTTCACAAGGATGAGGCTTGTGGCAGACAGGCTGAAGTCCTGTGATATTTTCCCTGGCTTCTGTTTTGGTATTGCATGCAGCAATGTAAATATAGTACAGGGAATAGAGATGGCAGCTTCCATGATTGCTATACAGTCGTGTACATTTGTCGGAATAAATCTGGATTTTTTTCGCAAAAAAATATTCCAATAACCGCGAAAACCATCTGGTAAATCTTATTTAGGGATATTTCATTATATATGTGCCGATAGATTCATGCCAATCAATTCCTTTAAAGCTACTGTGATCACTAGATCAACTACCGGTACAGAATTCCT
>JAMKCH010012116.1:0-28379 GCA_023653785.1 Ophioderma brevispina | reverse complement strand
CCTAGAAAAGTGAAAAATTCAATTTATGTGTAGTACAATTGGCAAATAAGTGATGGTGAAAATGCTACCATATCTGCAGTGCATGCCCTTTGTACTGGTCCAGGACAATGGAATAGTATCAGTAGTCTTGGAATCATATTTATAAAAATAGCTATCAGAGATTGTTACAATGGTTCAAGAAAGAAGTACTCTATATTACTGGTACATGTACTAAGTGTGTGTCATTTTAATATATTTTTTGTATTTAAACCCAATGCTTTATTATATAATAAACTACAGAAGATGGTTAACGATTCTTTGTGGATTATTGATATATCCCTGACGTTCCTTAACTGCATATAAATGCACATTTGAACAAAATCATGGAGTGGAACCCGCCTTGTTTAAAGACACTATCAGTAATTCACCCAAAAGATCAAAAAATATTTGAAATAGAAAGGAATAGCTTAAAAGTGAAGGATAAGCCTGTAGAACTCTCAAGGTATATTTTCCAACTGAAAAATTGACAGAAAAGGAAGAAAACAGCAGTGATATGAATCCCTATTCAATTACATGTTGAAGTAAGTGTCGGTATCGTACGGACAGTAATGATTGAAATATCCGATTTTGTCCTTATTAAGTTGCCTCTAGGCTTATCACTTGCAGAGCATGTTAGGATATCTATACTTCCAAAAATGCGAAATCTGATTTTTGATGATTTTTTCGATTTTCTGATTTAGCAAATCACTGATAGTGCCTTTAAGGTGGAAATTGCCCCTAGATCTAACAAGAAAAATAATGCTACCTCCTTTTTTTAACACATCCTCTTACAAGTTCAGTCAGCCAGAGTATATAGCTATTCCTACAAGTGTCTCTTTTTTGCATATCCAGGTTGACAGTAAAAACTTCATAATCCAAGGTTATATGTTGCATAACTTACACCCTGTTAGGTCCAATGGCTTCTCAAGGGTATTATACATGCAGTGTTAATTAAGCAACACAGAACCTTTGTATTATCTGCCAGGAGAGACATCAGAAATATTTGTTCCCTGCTTACTGAGAATTCGGTCATTTGGCACAGGATTGCAATTGAGAATGCTTATGCAAGGCAAAAAAGAACAAGTTTGCTTCGAAACTCAACCGCCGTATTACTAACGGTTCACAGGGGTTGGACTTGGTTCCATTGTTTACAATAGGAATCAGTTTCAACCGGTAAGATCCGGACAGAACCGGCTTGAATTTGAGGCCGCCCCTTTTTAGTTTCTTCTTATTATAAGAATCCCAGTAAATGTTAAATGATCTACCTTTAGCTTGGCACTTAGATTGGGGAATAACAAGTCTTGTAGCATCCTGGGGTAGCATGAGAAGGGTACCTTCCGTTAAACACATTGTACAAAGTGCTAGAGAATAGGTGTAATATGGAGCGTGATCATGAATGGTTTTATAGACATACAGAAGGATTTTATATCTAATACGATCCTTGACTATTGGCAGCCAATGAAATTACTCAAAAGCTGTGATGAACTCTGTGACCCGTTTCACAAAAACTTACGATCAATTGTAAGTTTGATTTATCGAGCGTTAACTCGATCAAGCGTAAGTTTGAACTTGATTGTACGTTCAAACTTACGCTTGATCGAGTTACGCTTGATTACAATCGATCGTAATCTTTGTGAAACGGGCCCCGGTCTCGGCCACATACATACACCAAACGCACTGCTTTATTTTTTAATGCAAGCGTGCACCATATCATTAAAAAAAAATTAGTAATCAATATGTGACAAGACCAAATATCCCAGTTTTATGGGTCGGACACAAAGTTTCCATTTTTTATTCATTGACATGCGCTCTACTATTAAAATCAACACCTTTGCTACAAACTGTTATCGTATCATGCTCAAGATCCGCAGACAAGACTATGTTACTAATGAGGTAGTAGTCTACAACATGACAGGGCAGAAACCTCTTTCTGAAACTATCCACCAAATAAAGGCAACGTCGTTAGCTGTGTTGTGTCTTGAGAAAGTCAGAACTCTCAGGATGTGTATTACCAACCTACGCATGGGAAACGGAAAAGAGGTCGCTTACCACTGCTCTATCCCAGTACATTGCTATTCTAATCAACAGGGATATTGAGCTTACTCCAAGAGAAATCATCCCCACTGCCCGGGAGAAAGTTATATGGAGACGCTTTTGGGACTCGACTACTCCGCAGGGGCGAAGGAGAAAGAGGAGGGTAGAGGATATTGAACCTATGAGGCAAGTTGGATCCTATATTTCCGGATGCCATGGAAAGCATGCTTGAAAAGTGGTAATATGAAGCTCGCCCTGGAATGTCACAAGGGTTCCTTCAGGTGCTAATTCTAGGATCCTTTTTGTCTTCGTTCCATTTCCTAGCAGGTGCTAATTTAGGGATTCCTTGTTTTATTCCTTGTGCCGTTTTTTAATGCCTGCAAGCGATAGTTGCCGCGATCAAGCTTTTTTCGAAGACCACCTCCTTGCACCTATTGAGACCTTTACCGTACAGGAACTTCTTTCTGTTCACATTGGCGATCATCTTGTTTGGTAGTCTTGTTTTTGGGGAAAACGTTTTGCAATGATTTTCTTAGTACTCAAAGTCATAAGAGGAAACTAATGTTATTCCGATATCGCCAAAATGGAAAATATGCATTATTGAACAACGCGGGCCTGTGGAGCCCGTCGGAAATAAGGCGCGGACATAGAAAACTGTTATCATCACGTCTCGTTCTGTATCAGTAAAGGATATCATCTAAAAACCAGATATTGTAGTGTCAGTGATTCTGAAGCAGGTTTCGACCCATCAAATGGATGATCAATGATGGTAGTGCTACCACATGTTTAGGTACTATGGTGGGGATCATCGCCTGGGTTGATGTCAGAAATCAGAAGTGGGGCATTTTTTTTTTATTGCCAAAGACCCAAATAGGTAAAAATCGGAGAATGGATTGTATTTATTTCCATTCTATTGGAAATTGTAAGAGTATTTAATTTTATCTGCCTATTATCTGTTGGATTCAAGATAATTGAAACGTGGAATCTGGGGTTCAAATTGACCCCAGAAAGGGCCAAAAGTGGTTAAAATTGACGCCAAATTTAGGTAAAATAATAGAATGGGGATGTATTGTTATTCAACCTTCATATTGATATGTAATAGAGTCATTTTCCCCACTCTATAGCAAAGATTCAAGAAAATTGAATGTTCGAATCTAGGGTCAAATTTGACCCCAGAAAGGGTAAAATAGGCTTAAAATGACGCATAATAAGGTAAAAATCATAGAATGGTGATGTATTGTATTCCAACTTTATATAAAAATGCAGTATTTCATTTCTCCACTCTATAACAGTAGATTCACGAATAATTATGAATTTGAATCTTGGGTCAAAATTGACCCAAAAAATGCAAAAAGCAAAAATGATCCAAAATGGGTCAGTAAAAAGTTAAAAATGGCAAGTAATCATTCCCTCGTGCATTTTAAAACTTCTACAAGAAACCTCATTTCTTTAAAGAATAACAGCACATTGTTTGAAGAGCGCCCCAACTTCAAAATCTGAGATTTTTTGTCACATTTGGTGTGGTAATGTCCGTAAACTATACTGCGAATGTTAATGCTCAAAAGTACGTAGTGTTCATAAAAGAAGCGATTTTGTAATTAGAATCGGGATCCCTATTGTAATTATAACGGCGGCAACTAGACAACGCCAAATTTCTGTCCTGTTCATATTGAAAATAGTGTCCCACCTCACGTAAGTGAGCTCTAACTTGACTTTTCTGAACCGACGGAACAACTATTGGATGAGCGTACATATGTACATGTGCTATTTCCCGGCTTTTTGGTCCCCCGCCACTTTTTTGTTGGCGAAGGGGACTATATAACTTGGTAGCGCCCGTGTGTGTGGCGTCCCGCGCGATATCTTTGTAACTAACCAAGTGTGGAAGTCCTCTTTGCACATAGATGTATCTTCAAGTAGCGGTGGTGGGATACCAGTGGGTTATGTGACATTGGTCAAAGGTCCAAATTGTGGTCAAAATAGGGTCATAGGGCCAGCAAATAGGGCTAAATCAATATAAAAACGTTGTCAACAACGATACTTTGATTGGAGCAGTATGGGTTCCGTGTTCTCACCATAGATGTCACTCAAGTAGGCTGCGGATGAATTCGGAGGGTCTGTGGCAATTGGTCAAAGGTCACATGGGGTCCAAAATACACAAATGGAGTTAAAATTGCTATACACCTTGTCGTTTGTGGTAGGATATTAAACTTGGTGGTCTGGTCAACTTCATTGCGAAATTTGACGGTCATTTAAAGGTCAATGCGAGGTCATCCAAGTCAAATCACTTAACATGTGGTAGGAGGATGAAAATTTGTGGGTGTGGTCACATTCAGTTCCAAAATTTTGAAGTCATTTCAAGGTCATCCGAGGTCACCAAGGTCAAATCACTTAACATGTGGTAGGGATGAAAATTGGTGGGTGTGTCAACAGTCATGCCGAACAATTTTGAAGGTCATTTCAAGGTATCCGAGGGTCATCCAAGTCAAATCACTTAACATTTGGGAGGAGGCATGAAACTTGGTGGGTGTTGGTCAACATTCATTGCCAAAAATTTGATGTCATTTCAAGGTCATGTGGTGTCATTTAATATCTACTAATCACTTAGTAAGGAGGATGAAACTTGGTGGGTGTGGTCAACAATCAGTGACAAAAAATTTGGTAGTTCCTTTCAGTCTTCAAGGCAAATTCTTTGCACATGGTTGTATGGTCATTAACCTAGTGAATGGGTCACAATCAATGCCAAAAGTTTGAGGTCATGTGGTCATCAAGGTCAAATCACGTAAAATGTGGTAGGATGATGAAACTTGGTGGGTGTGGTCAACGTTCTTTGCCACAAATTTGAAGGTCATGTCAATGAAAGAACCACATCGTTCAGAACCACTATTTTTCCATCCCAATCTTCCTGAGATCTTAAAATTGTTCTTCTGGTTCTTTAGCTACTGCAACTGGGCGGGGAACTTTGTGTTCGAGAACGCGCCTTGTTCCTTATTGTTCAGGTCGTTTTCCAACAGCCGTTGTTATTATCGGATCTCGGATTTAATTCTCCTAGTACAAAATTCCTTCTTTGCGATCATAGACAGTTCGAGCTCTACCATTCACAGGTAGAGTTTTGGCCCCTTGAATTTTGGGAGTCCCCTTTTGATAAAAAAAATCGCCCTCCCCTAATTTAGTGTTCCTTCTACTAACATTCGCAATTAACCACTTTTGAAAATGGTTGAAATGGTCCAACCCCAATTGGTCAAAATTTAAACCCAATATCCACATTTCCGTCTTTTTCCCTGAACTAGCTAAACAATTGTATCCATTAAGGAGCAAACAGTTTGGCCTTTCAGATGAAAAGCGACCCGACATTGTGTTAAAAAATCTGGATCTTTTGATTTATTTTATTAGTGTTTTGAATGGTAGCGTCCAGCCCCACCCCTCCCTGGTTACAAGCCTGATATTGTGGCATTATTACCAATTAAACCATTTTTAACAGAGCACAACTGCAGATATGTAAACCGTGCGTGCATTAATGGTTAATATTTTTGACCAAATTATTTGGGTGTAATTTGACCATATTGCCAAAGTTTGTCAATGTTTGGATGTAACTACTAATAAAAGTGAATGTTAGTTTAAATGGTAATTGGTTTTTGAATGTCTGCCTTAATAATTGAAACCTTGCATAACCAAATTTTAACCATTATCCTGTTTTTTTAACCCATTTTTAAGTCATTTTTTTAACCTTTTTGCCATTTCTGGGGTCAATTTTGACCTCTGATTCCAACAATCAAATTCTTCTTCATCTACAGTTATATATTGTGGCAATGAACTACTATTCCATTTAATAAGATGGAATAAATATATCATTCTCGATTTTTTATTTATTTGGGTCAATTTTGACCCCCTTTTGGCCCTTTTTGAGGTAACAAATAACCCAGATCCAACATTCAAATTCTGCTTTATCTACAGCTATAATAGTGGGGAAATCAAATACTATTACATTATTATGAGTTGGAATCACCATCTTGATTTTTACCTTCTTTGGATCATTTTGACTCCTTTTTGGGCCCTTTCTGGGGTCAAAACAACCCCAGATTCGAACAACATTCAAATTCTTCTTGACTCTACAGTATAGTGGGGTAATTAAATAGGTTTACATTTCAATATGAGTCGATAACTTAATCGCCATTCTATGATTTTTACCTTATTTGGGTCAATTTGACCTTTTGGCCCAATAAAAAAATTGCACCACTTTCTGATTCCTACATCCAACCGTGATGATCTCCCACATATGTCCATAACACACCTGTATCATTGGCATTTTTCTACTCGATCACCTACCCTAACTTGAAAACTAGAGCCTTTTTTCAAAGTGGCTGACGTACTATACTGTATTATGCCTGATGCACCCTTTTGCTCTAAATTTAATATTGACAAACTAGAGGGTACTCTGTAGATTTTGATATCTAGACCTTTTTAAGTACAAAGGTAATGATGGGATAGTAGGAATATGGGGAAATACAGCTGACAAAGAACTTTTACAATTCTGTTGTAATAACATTGCAAGTTCAATTAGTTAGCCAAAGCCTTTTGGTTTACTTATTCCAGGAACCGCGGAGTTTAAAGAGAGTTTTTAAATCTTACGTATGCTGCAATTACACTCGTTGCTAACATACAGAGATTCAGCAACTAAGAGCTATTGGTTTCTGATCTCCTAAACTTAATCAACACGAAATGGCAATTTAAACATCATTGGCAAAATCAGCGTCCTAATTTGCACAGGTAATGCACTTGACGACGAATTTAACATATACTAGTCGCTCTCGCTTCACGATGCCACTTCCATATCGAAATCGCAACTTGGTAATAAAATTCCGATCCGAATATCCCATGGTATTGCTATACTACTCACATGTTTTACTACCTCATAACCAAAAAAATTGATTCATCTCAAACTTATCTTTAAATCAAGTTGCCTATTTTCACACATATATATTCGAAATCTATCAGTTATGCCTTTCCGGTGGCTAACATCTTTTTACACCAGCTTATTAGATAAGACATTCACATTAGCGAAGAAAATTGATTGCGGCTTAGACTTTGAAGCGTAACGGATTTCCAAATTTGACTAGTATCTTTTGTAGTGACAACTTAGGAGTGATTGGCAATGTATTGCAGTTTTCATATATGAGCGTTTTTTTTTTTTTTTTTTTTTTTTTTTTTCTCAATAAAAGCTCAATGACAGGATTGCTACAGTCCACTTTCGTACATTTCTCACGCAATATTAATAATAATATTTAATGTAATATGTAATCTAGAGTGCATATTTTTTTCCTAGCTTAACGATGAAATATGAATATTTGCCTACGGTGAAATCAGTTTTGCTTACACATAGTTTTTTACGTAAAATAGTTCTAAGTTCTACTGTTCCAACGTTTTGCTTAGCGTGAAATCGTTCACGTTATCCAACCAAATAGTCCCCCCACCACCCCAACCCCCCCCCCCCCCCCCCCCCCCCCCCCCCCCCCCCCCCCCCCGCCCCCCCGCCAACCCCCCCCCCCCCCACCCCCCCCCCCCCCCACCCCCCCCCCCCACCCCCACCACCCCCCCCCCCCCCCCCCCCCCCCCCCCCCCCCCACACCCCCCCCCCCCCCAAAAAAAAGAAAAAACAAAAAAAACCCAAAAAAAAAAAAAAACCCCCCCCCCCACTCCCCCCCCCCCCCACCCCCCAGTAAACAAAATCCAAAAAATTTTTTTTTTTTTTTTTTTTTTTTTCTTGCGTGTTTTTTTGTTGTTTTGGTTTTTTTTTTTTTGGTTTATTTTTGTTTTTTTTTTTTGTGTGTTTTTTTTTTTTTTTTGTGTTTTTTTTTTTTTTTTTTTTTTTTTTTTTTTGTTTTTTGTTTGTTTTTTTTTGTTTTTTTTTTTTTGTTGTTTTTTGTGTTGTTTGTTTTGTTGTTGTTTTTGTTTTTGTATTTTTTTTTTTTTTTTTTTGTTTTTTCCCCCCCCCCCCACCCCCCCCCCACCCCCCCCCCCCCCCCACTAAAAAAATAAAAAAATTACCCCCCCCCACCCCCCCCCCCACCCCCCCTAAAAAAATACCCCCCCCCACCCCCCCCCCCCCACCCCCCCCCCATCCCCCCCCCCCCCCCCCCTCACCCCCCCCCCCCCCCCCACCCCCCCCCCCCCCCCCCCCCCCCCCCCCTCCCCCACCCCCCCCCCCCCCCACCCCCCCCCCCCCCCCCCCCCTCCCACCCCCCCCCCCCCCCCCCTATATAATCTAATAGGCTTTTTTCTTTTTTTTAGCATTTTTGTTATGCCCAAACACGTAAGATATCAAAACTATTCTGGTATTTCATTCTATGAGCTGAAACAAACAATTTTAAGGTTTTCACTCGCTAAGATACCCGCCCCCTCCCCTAAGGAAAACCACTTTCCGAGGGAATTTTGTACGAAATTTATACCACATGTGAATGGTCATAAGACAACCCCAATCAGCATAAAAAGATGATTTTTTTTTATTGGGGGCTGGCAAATTAGGGCAAAAACAATTGTTTTTCAAAACACGCGAAAAACGGGCAAAAAAGAAAAAGACGAAAATTCAAATTAGCCTTGCGCTTACAGCCAACTTTTTGAAACTTATTTATTTAATTACTCTAAAGTCCCAATTACACATATTTACAAAAAACTTGAAGTTTTAGGAAATCCGTATTTTTAACGGGTGTTGCAAAATAAACATCATTTTCCCATAGACTTTGTCAGTAACGGTTTGCAACGTCTACCATGAAATTTGTTTGTTTCAGCACATAAATGGTTACTTAATTTAATGTTCTATTATTTGTTTACTCTATTTGTATGTGCAACATATCTCAGCAAAAGAAAAAAAATTTGCCTTGGTTCTTTGTTTGTTTTAATATTCTCAGTTGACTTCCGTTATTGCCCAACGGGGAGGGGGTCCCATGGGACCATCACTAATTAACTCATTACGGCTTGGCCGATTTTAAATTGTTTGGTATGAAAAGAACGCATTTAAAAGTCATACATTACAAACCAAATTTCAGCACGAAAAACCCACGCGTAAGCGCCAGCGCGAAAACAAATTGTGGGAGGGTCCTTGGACCCCCCCCCCGCTTGGCCCTTAAGTGTTATCACGTTCACAAGAACTGGAGCAACTTTTCATTTTTTCCCCTGTACAATCCAATGGACTTTTCTCACCATTTGCCACATATTCCCAAGACATAAGTCTAGTAGTTATAGCTATACCTTTTTTGAATCCTTGTAACAACATCATGGTGTGCTTTTCAACACAATCGGAACGTTTTTAAAAAATTAACCCCTGTGTAACATTGAAAATCCAAGCTGGGGCCATGAAAGGGTAGTGGCAAGTGCTTTCATCATCATTTTTTTATTACCAATGCAATACAGTACTTGTGTACCAAAATCACAATTTTATCTAGATTTGCACACTCGCATGATATCTGTGCACTACAGTCTCCCACTATATTTTTCTCTAGTATAACACAAAATGAATTTCAATTCTGAAATCTCACTCTCCCTGCAGTGGTAATACCAATAGTACAATAGGCCATCTGTACAATTCTCACGTTTCAGGATTTCTAAGGCAGGTGCATGCATCAATAGTCCTGCGACGTGACTTTCCAATCCTACAGCATGGCTGCCAGTGCATAGGGCACCAATGCGTATTACTTTTCATTGCGATTTCATTACATCTTTCCATAAGGATACAATTCGTTGCACCCCACACACCCTGAAACAGTAGGGAAGTTTAGGTGGCATGCGCGAGCCGTACCACTTGTGGATTTCTTGTTCAAAGATCGATCAAACAAAAGAGTTTCACGTACGAGTACACACATCGCGTAATATCTTCCTATATTGAGTGGCATGGATACTGTTTAATAGTCCGCGAGTAACGTAGCATAATAAAGCCTCAAATAAATCTGAAACAAAGATATATATTACCTAAGCTGAAATTGGTAGGAAAGATGCTAAAGAGTATGATGAATTTTATCAAAAGTCCCCGTAAATCCCCTTTGTTCTCATTCATGAAAGGGGGACAGTTTGTACGGGGTAAAAATTCTAAGTGATGGTGTTGATTTAAACGATTTACAAATGCATTATTCAAGTCGCATGATTAAGAAATAAGAATACTTATTCCACGGATTTCTCACTTTTTTCAGCTATCTTTTAAGTGATGAAGGTTAAAGGTACCAACTCAATAATATCTAATCAGATAGGGTGTTCAAAATTATTTCGATTCTTTTTCTGACGTAAAAATGATGGCTCACTGCCGCATGCTCGCTTGCAGTCATGTATCAAGATTGCAATTTTTTAAAGGTCCTAGGAAATGAGATGATAAACCTACTCCAAATCTTTATGGGACATTCCATTCCAATAAACAGGGCCAGAAAAAAGAATACACTACCAGTGACATCATTAGAGAAACTATTTATTTCAGTCAGTATCAGGTATAGATTCACACCGGTCACCTGGAAGTTTCTAGTACTCTCTGAAAAATCAATGCTTACCACCAGGCCCGAGCCAGGAATTATTGCGGGGGGTGCGGTTTGCCTGAAAAGCAGGACCTGTTGCGTACCAAAAAAACAATTTCGGAGCGCCTGCGCTCGCCGGTTGACCAAAATTTTCACGTCGTCTCAAAAATTTTACGGGCGGGGGAGGAGGGGAGAAGGGGGGGGAGGGGAAGAAAAAACTTCGTCGCAGCGTTGAGATAGTAACAACGACAATCTAATGCGATGGGTAACACCTGCTGCTTAGTCATGCTTAGACATAAAGCGGACTTTGTCATTTTTGGGGGGTGCGTCGCACCCCCCACCCTGGCTACGGCCATGGAGACCAAAATGAATTGTCATCACCAACCAAAAGATTGATGCGTTCTTGTCCCTCCTTGTAGATTGACACAAACCAATCCAATTCTATTTGCATGTCCTAGAACCTTTAAAGAGACAAAAACGGAGAAGGATTATTAGGCTAACATTTCTATAAATATGCACTTGATTGGTTGTAGATCACCAACTGAGAACGGTTGCAGAAAAAAGGACAATGTGATAGTAGTATCAAAAAATAAAATATGAACTTGCCTACTGTGCCTATAGAGAAAAAGCATCAAGCTTCAATAAACTATCGTGCAAGACACTAACTCATTTTTCTACTACATAAATACGGCGTTTTGGGGTATCCACTTCAGGTGTGATTAAATATATTGGTAAGCATTCTACCGCGTGAGTCAAAAAAAGTATACACTTCCTTGATAAACTGTGATATTCCATGTGACTAATATTTTCATGAATGGTTGTAACATTTGATTAGAGTACATCTTCATGACCGCACACGGAGTAATTTAAGAAAATGGAAAAATTGGGACTTGCGCCAACTTTTTTGCCATGGGCTCTTTGAAGCATACATTGACCCATTTATGGCCTGTGTACACAACGAAATCACTGGTTCGAATCATGTGATGTTTCATCTCTTTTTACTACCTATGGCTTAATTGGCGCAATCACAATTGGACAAGGTTTCAGTAATTGTCCCCTGTGCAGTCATCCATGCACCATAACCCCATTGGTATCAAAAGATGCAGGAGGATGTATTCCATTCATATGTTACAACCATTCATGAAAATATTAGTCACATGGAATATCACAACTTATCAAGGAAGTGTATACTTTTTTTGACTCAGGCTGTATATGTAAAAAAAAATCCCCAGGTTCGGAGGGAGAGGAGCCGCATTTTTCTGGAAATGTCCTTGTGCCCCTTTAACTACAGGGAGCGTTTATTTCAGCAACCTAATGAAAGCGACTGGAATAATGTGGCAACAGTGGTTAACCATCATATTTGATAGCAATCCTAAGTACCTGGAGATGTTTTACCTATTTTTTTGCACCGAAGTCGTAGTAATATCGATTTCACTCCACATGTGTCACAATGACAAAATGGATTACTACACGAGTGCCAAAAAGGGTGCTTTATCAACATAATGTGTCATCGCGGTCTGCTCTTTTCATCTTAAAAGATGATTATGACTGTGGTGACATTGTGCTAAAACAAGCATTAAAGTGAATTTGTTACTAGTTTGCCTTAGAAAGTGTACGAAACATGATTGTTTCAGATAAAGCGTATAAAGCAAACGATGCCATGTATTGCATTAGTTATGATTTTATTATGGGCAAAACTATGTTTCACCGCCACATAATTTCTTTTTCAAATGCTTCTGAGCATACGCATTTTTGCAGTATTCGTATAAGAAATAAAGAAATTAAAAAACTCTACGTCTTATTGATTATTCCCGTTTGTTTTTTAGAACAAAATTTATGGTATCGCAACAGAGTCTAAAAATATACAAATACGTGAAAGCTGTCGACATCTGGATTTATTGTCAGACTAGTACACCTATTGTCTTAATTTACAAAAGCCAAGTGAACAGGTGGCCTCTAATGACAATACAGCTTTGAAACCGTAGCCGCTTTGGAATCCACGAATGGCGCGTTCTATACCCTACCCTGTGCCTGGACACAGTCAGTAAACGTAGAAAACCCTATTCAAAGCCCGAAACAAACTACGAGTCTGCAAAATAGTCTACACCCCGCGGTGCATATAAGTACAGTAATGCCTACAAAACTGTAAAAGTTTCAGATTCTTTGTATTATCGTGTGCGGGTACAAAATTCGAATTGATGTGTAGCCAAAGACATGATTAGAATATGGACTTCTTTTCATTGCGAGAAGTCTCACATATGTATTAGAGGACAAAGTTCACTGGAATTTTCTGGTGTTAGGAGACTGACAGGCGTAAGGTTTGCTTTTAACCATAAAGCTATTTCATCCTGACTGGTCGGCACTTGCACTAGTCGTCGGCGATCAGACATCAACGGTAGCTTCTCTGGTATACTAATCTTTGGAAAAAGTACACGAGTGAGGAGAAGATTGAAAGGTAAGTTGAAGAAGAAAACTACTTTGCCCCCATCTAAGTGTTCTGATTGTATCACCCAATTATTTATTTAATAAATAATTTATCATTTTTTTTTTTTTTTTTTTTTTTTTTTTTTTTTTTTTTTTAAATGTGCATATTCATTTTTCATTATATAAGTATGTTTAATTTACAAATTAATTCCTGATCGATCGAAACGTCTTTGAATTATTATTTGTATTTATTTATCTATTCATAATTTATATTTTTTACAAATACTATATACCTAATAATTTCCTTTCCTTTCATTTAATTAAAAAAAGAAAACATTTAACAAAAAAATTATAATTTTTGTTTTAAACATATACACAGCTATTAGTTAGGTTAGTTTCATTAAAATTGTTTTATTCTTATTAACTATTAATTTGGATATATTGGCTATTAGTCTACATAAAACTAATTTAATCGAATGCTTGTAAAACCTTAACTTGTGAGTTTGCATGTGTGCAAACACTTTGTATCATAAATGATTCATGACATTTCTAAGAAAAAAAAAGACCCACTTTGGGGACATGAACCAGCAAAATAGTTTTGAAAAAAAAGACCAAAATTACTCGTCCGTTTAAGTTGTATCAAATGCGAATGCAAACAAAGGTACATGAAATGTACTTGCATTTCTGACCCGTAATCGGTTTTTAAATTCACTAAAAGTGACCCTAATGAAATACATTTGTACGGTATAACATGCTAAATCCGGTAGCTTCTGTAAACGTTATATAAGTCAGTGTTTATTTATTTATTTATTTATTTATTTTACAAAATACAATAGCTAATAATTTCCTTTGATCGCGGTGTCTCCGAAAACGCATTTTAAAAGTATATTTTGTAAAACGTGAACATGCAGTGAACGCAGCTATACTGTAGTTTCATAAAATATTCATTATTCTGATTAACTAATCAGATAGTCTACTTGAAAACATACAGCTAATTCAGTGGAAGGGTGTAACCTTTATCTTGCTGCTTTTGCATGTTTGCAAACACTTAAATTTCGTTGAATTGCATAAGAAAAAGGCACTTTGCTGGCATGAAGCCAACGAAATAGTTTTGAAAAAAGACCAGAATTTTAACGTCATTTTATGTGTATCAAATGCGAGTGCAAACAAAAGTACTTGTAATGAACTTG
Organism: Ophioderma brevispina; assembly: GCA_023653785.1. Lineage (NCBI taxonomy): Eukaryota > Metazoa > Echinodermata > Ophiuroidea > Amphilepidida > Ophiodermatidae > Ophioderma > Ophioderma brevispina. Next base: position 14,224 of record JAMKCH010012116.1, on the reverse strand, counting down.
TATTTCTGGCCGTAATCGCTTTCTAAATTCACGAAAAGTGACCCTAATGAAATACATTTATACGGTAAGGTATAACATGCTAACCCCTGGTAGCTTAATATGTAAAGGTTATATAAGTCAGTGTTTATTTATTTATTTATTTACAAATACAATACCTAATAATTTCCTTTAATCACGGTGTCTCCGAAAACGCATTTTACCAAGAAATGTATATTTTGTAAAACATACACATGCAGTGAATATAGCTATAGTTAGGTAGTTTCATAAAACATTATTTCATTCATAATAACTAATTATATAGTCTACTTGAAAACATACAGCTAATTTAATGTAATGGTGTAAACTTTACTTTGCTGATTTTGCATGTTTGCATACACTTTGTATCTTCAATATAAGAGATTTCGTTGGATGCATAAGAAAAAAACCACTTTGGGGGCATGAAGCCAACGAAATAGTTTTGAAAAAAGACCAGAATTTTAACGTCATTTTATGTGTATCAAATGTATCAAATGCGAGTGCAAACAAAAGTACATGTAATGAACTTGTATTTCTGACCGTAATCGCTTTCTAAATTCACGAAAAGTGACCCTAATGAAATACATTTATACGGTACGGTATAACATGTTAAACTCTGGTAGCTTCTGTAAAGGTTATATAAGTAAGTACTAAGTAGTAAAATTTTTCAAAATATATAAGTCAGGTTTGTTAACTAATAATTAATTAGCCAGCTTGAGTTATTTTTGGTTTATTTCGTTTTTGAGATGGCTTCCTAAATGAACCGCGGTTACTTGGGACGCCATTTCAAAAACCACTGCATGAGCTAGGACTAAAACGAAAATGGCCATGAAATTAATCATTTTAATTTTAAAAAATAAAACATTTTGAGCGATTAATTTTTTCAGAACCAGAGTATAAAACTTTTTTTTTATCGTAAGCGGAGATTTTTTTAAATATGGTGATTTGCTTTTCATGAACATTAACAAATATGCAAAAAGGAAATACTTTACACGTGTGTGTGTGCATAATATATATTTTGTAACCCGACTATTTGAAGGACATTACAATACATTTGGAGTCCGTTTAGGACTAATCGATGGAGACACTTAAATTTAGGGATAAACGAATAAGGATAGAGATATATTGACTGGAATTCCCAGTACATAAAGCACTCTAGAGATATCAAATAAAAAGAAATGAAACAAATCAAAGATAAAGTAATTCAAATACACTTGATATCTATGTATTTTTATTTTAAAAAGCATAAATGAACGGTATTAGCAATGGTCAATCAATTAAAATATTATTAATATTATCATTTAAGAGTAGGATACCGGTGATATAGTCCTCCGGACTCACAGTCCGCCTACAAGGGTGGGAATAGGGCACTTGATTCAGGTGACTCTTCACACAACATTAGTTTCATCATCAGGCTTTATTCCGTTGTCGTCTATGGAGCCCGGACTATGGTTCCTGCCGGACCATATCTCCTTTTACACCGGCATGGCAGGTGACAACGCAGACCGGTGTAAAAGGAGATATAGTCCGCCTGGAGCCATAGTCCGGTAGACGACCACGGGATAAGGAGTGAAAATAATTTTGCGCGAAGAGTCAACTGAATCGAGTGGACTATTTTTACCGTTGTAGATGGACTATGGGACTGGCGGACTATAAAAAAACTACAACAGCTACTGCCTGTTGGGCGCCATACAGCTCTATATAGTCCAAGATATATAGAAAAACACCCGGAAATAAATAGGTAGAAGCTGATTTTTTCAGGATACTTTCCTGATGTTGTAAGAAGCAACATATCAAAAGTCCCCAATAATTCCCTGTGTGCTATTTGAGAAATAAGGGGGTAAAGTTTGTACAATTCCAATTGCATTCAAATTATACGACATTTGTGTTATGTCATAAGGATTAAAAAAAGTATAGTTTGCCCTATCTACGATTTATGGATTATTAACTCTATGGAAATAAATGTTCAAGGTCATGGTAAAGGCTCAGAATGCTCCGATTCTTTCCAAAAGTGTATCAAATTGTTCGTCTCATTGTGTACCGTGTGTCCCCCCCCCCCCAAAAAAAACCCCAACACTTGGTGGCAAGCGCCATAAGTTTTGAACAAAAGCACGTGATTACTAATTCTTTGTTGTAATGTAAGATAGGACTGTTAGCTATTATCCCTGAAAAGTTCATAAAGGTAGAGTTAACATTTTTTAAGATATGACCCCAGAAATCAAGTAACATGCAGGACCCATTTGATCAAATTGAGGCGCTATTAACTACAAAATACGGCACTGTACGTTTTGCGCCCAGAACCACCAATATGAATCTTTAAGTCCAACCACCATTTTCCTTTTTTTTAAAAAGACAGCTACTGCAACAGATATTAACATTATGAATGTTTCCATTGATAATAACAGCTAAAAAGATGCATTTTAACACACTTAAAAGATTGAATTAGGAATGTATGATCAACAAACTTTTCGTATTATCCAAATAAGACAGCGTTGGATTAGAGCTAATCATTCATAATTTTGTGACGGCGCACAAAGAGTTATCTTAACCCAAAATTTAATGACAGAATGAATATACTGATATTGTTATTGAGTTTTGTGTTGAAAACATAGGTCTTACTTTCATAAAGTTGAGAATGTAGCATTCTCAATAACAATAACATGTAACAACCCAATAACAATATCAGTAACAAGCAAGTTGCAGCCCAACGCATTTATCATTTCATGTAATTTGGAGTTTGTCTCTGACTTAGTCATAGTTTATATCGTCTTGAAACATATTTTATCACCAATAAATTAATGTTTTATCATTATCAGTTAAGTAATAATTATATAAATGCAGTCATTTGACAGTAGAAGTTGTTCTGCAAGAAATTTGGGCAAGTAAATGTTGATTGCAATCAATATTGTATTTGCCATTTTGTTCTTCATTGGCAGTCTTTTGGTTACCAGTTCCTCATTTTTGTCAAATGGGTTCTGCGGGTTACTTGATTGTTGAGGGTTCCTATCTTAAAACCTATTGCCTCTACCTTTATGAACTTTTCAGGGATATTAGCTAACAGTCCCATCTTACCTTACAACAAATAATAAGTAGTTACGTGCTTTTCTTCAAAACTTATGGCGCCTGCCACTAAGTGTTGCTTTTTTTTTTTGGGGGACACACGGTATAAGCTGAAAAGATATATTAAATAGTTTAAGTAATTTCTTGCATAGTTATAGGGCTCATTATGACATGTTTCTACTGGGTCTATGGGAGGTCACAAGCCACGGCCCTATAAGGTCAATATTTCGAGGATGTAAATAGTGTGAATGAGGATTTTGGCCATAATATGACCATACAACATGTACGAGTAATTTGGAATTTGTTTGATTAAAATCGTACTATTTTGAAAATTTTACCCCACGATGACCTTGAACAATTTTTGGTCTGTATGCCTAAAACTAAAGTTCAAAAGTTAGACAAACTATACATTTTCTTACTCAGTTTGACCAGAAGAACACAATAATCCATGATTTAGCTCAATTGAATCATCTTAATTTATTACCCCTCTATAAATTTACCCCATTATTTCTCAATTAGCACAAGGGGGACTCTTGGGGACTTTTGATATGTTGCTCCTTACAACATTAGGAAACTATCCTGAAAAATACACAGAAAAGCTCCTCGACTATATAGCTTTTCATCTATAGCGGCCGCAGCTAAGTTGCCGTTCACCATGCATGTACTTGTTGTAGTGCCAAATGTCCCACTGTCCGTCATTAAGTTCTGGATGTCAGATGGATCGTACTGGATGGCTCGAGTAATCACATCAATGTATTTATTTAAAGGGGCAAAGACCCCTATTTGGGCATGGTAACCTCCAACATGTGACATCTATGGCAAGCCATAAAGGTCATAACGTATTGATACAACTCGTTGTGTAGAAAGTCACAACGCGTTGCGTCATTTTCGGCAACGCGTTGCGGTGTCGGCCAATCAAAATCGTGAACTTTCTTTCTGTGACTTATTTCAAAAATATAGACCCATAACGCGTAGCAAGGTATCTGCCAACGCGTTGTGGAATTTCGCAACGCGTTTGCGAGCATCCACAAAGCGTTGCGTTGCGAACATCAAAATGTTAAATTTCCGTGACGTATTTCAAAATCTAGCCCAACAACACATTGCAAAGTATCTGGCAACGGGTTGTGATGTGACTTTCTCACAACGCATTGTAAAGGTTGTTGCGGCAATACCTTATGTCCCTTTGACTTGCCATAGACGTCCGAGACTACTTGATTATAGCACGATGACAATGACCAGCAAGTCGTTCTTGGCGCTGGGCAACAGATCTGTGCCTTGGTATTGGTCTGTTGAGCATTAAATTTAATTCAGGACATAGTCACTCCTTGATTTTAAGAGAGGGTGAGAGAACTAAAACAAATATATGTTACGCAGGCAGAGTGTGCGGGCACACTGCCCTTTTTTTATCTCACAATGATATTGTTTTTGTGTTTGTGTCACCAAACACGTATCAAGATCATAGGCGTTTTGATAAAAAACGGGATATTTTTTAACATAACCAACCATGGTATACTCCACATACCGATGTGTTTTATTTTTGTTTATTACGCTAATTTTATAGTTGATTCTGATTCTCTTACTCTAGAGAAAAGTTTCACGAGAATTCGAACCTGTAACCTTTCATTCTCTAGTCTCATTCTATAATACACAATGCCATGCAATTCGGAATAACGCTCGTACACACTACTGCTTATTACAACTATGTAATAACAATCGATCAATCATGAGAAATGAGATTGTTATGTGAGCTTTAATTATGCTAAAAATAGCCCATTAAAAACTGAACTCTAAAAGCGCCTTCTTCATAAGGTAAAAAAAATTATCCAAAAATGGTTTGTTTCATGCAGAAAAACCCACAAAACGTAAATGAATCTTTTAGAAAGACCTCGCAATGTCATACGGTTATTGTGTGGAATTTGTTAATCAAGGTCATAGACTGGCGTCGTAAAAACTGTAATAATCTAATTTTGTTTAAACACATTGTAGTTATGAAATTTTAGATCAAATTTTAAGTTAACAATCCTGTGTTTCGTGACCATTCAGCATGAAATCGGAATATTTTATTGCCGATGTCTTCATTTGGTTTTCAATGGGGACATTTAATATTGACGTGTATAACCATGAAGTTATTCCAACTATTACGTGGTGTGAATTTGTATTAATATATATTTAGCAAAGGTGAGGGAGGCGTTCTAACTCTACGATGGAGTCGGAGTGGAAGATCAGTGCGATAGTGGTGATGGTTCTATGCCTAAATCTGGACCTTGTCGTGTCGCAACCTGAAAAAGTGCCAAGTCGTTCGTGGTGTGATGGGGAATTGCGAAAAATTTGAAGGCCTAAAATTGAACGACTGCCATGGTAAGTATCTTCTAAGTATTCTTTGTTTAGGAGGGAATTACCATAAAAATGACGAGTGAGCGTGTGTGACTTTAATCCCGTTGTACTAAGAAATTATTACCTATGAAGTGTGTGATCCACAAGACTTCGATTGTGGTGAAGAGTTATGTTATTTTTGAATAAACAGTTTTTTTATGTTAGAGAAATTTTATTGAGTTAATTCGAGTAATTAGGTTCTTCATTGGAAAATAAGATAATAGTATCATCCGCGAACACACTAATTGTAGATTCTGAGAGCACTGAGATAAGGTATTAACGTTCAAATTTCATCTGATTTGCTCATTGGTTTGCTAACAAAGGCGATTACGTAAGTACACCACGGTTTCAGTCGTTCCATTCAGTTTGACTGATGAATACACAATCACAATATGCTGAAGTACGTAGATCCATGTTTTATTTCTCTTCTCCTGTCTCTTTCTTTATTCTTACCTCTTTATTTCGGTTCAATTAACTCAGTATAAGATTGTCACTAAATATTAAACAAAGACAACCTATCTTTAACAAATAAGGGAAATGTTATCTGTTCTCAATGACATGTCATAGCGCTTGATGCCATTCAAGTTTGATTTTCAGTGGTTACTGGTTGTTTGTTGTTGTTTTCTATTAAGTCGTCCATACCAAAACTAGGAAGTCGTCAACATCCATTAACACTATTTCCATTCATTGGTATTAATCCTTTATTTGTCAGACACACCAAAAGGTAAAACGGTTAAGTTTGGCGAAGACGCTAAGTTACGATTTAAATATTAGTGTAGAAAAACACAGACGATAAAAGCCCATGGATAAAACAATACCGACAAATATTTTAGTAATTTATTTTGAAAAACAACAGACAGGATTAGTACCAGGATATTTTTGTAGTTGAAAGACATTCAATTTTAAGGTAAACCTCCTTCAACGATCTTAAGAAAACTTGGAATGTGGTAATTTGAGGAAGTGTTGCATAATAGCCTTTGTTTTTAAAACCAGTGAACCATAACAGACAAATCTGTTATAAAATTTAAAAAATTCTCAGTAATTTTGAAATTATAGCACCAACTACACTGATTGCATTTATTTTGGGACACTCTGTATTTGAGCTAATACTATCAACGCCACAACTAGTGCTCGGTTTCATTTGTGAGGTGATATCCAACAGTTCTTCCTATACATGTATAGTTGTAGGTGAGAGAGATTTAATTCGGGGAGATCGACATGAGCTGCCATTATTAGTATTATCATATCGGGAGGGGGTATTTTAGTACGTAGTGATAGACCTATGTTCGTAAAAAAGTCATTGAATTTATTAGTGATTTCTACCGGGACTTTCATTTAAAAAGAGCATGTCAATGAAGAATGGGGGTGGTTTGGTGGATTTGTTTCTACCATGAAGATTATTTAGGGTTTGCAATGTTTTTTTTTTTCATGTTGTTCCTGTGGGCATCAAGCTCTGTTGTGATATGATTACGTTTAGAATGCGCAAAAGACAATTTACAGTATTGCGATATTTGGTGTATTTAAAGTGACAGTAGGAGATTTTTTTAGGATACAAATTTCTCTCAAATTTCACTGGATCGGTTGTAGACCACCTACCGAGAACGTTTCGAAGGTTTATTGGACAAACAGGTGCAAAAGGAAACCGCAAACCTTGTTTTGAACTTGCCTGCTATCGTAATCGTTCCCCATAGAAAACCGTGCTTTGACTTTCTGTCGTGCACGACAGAAACTACTAAATCATCATCTTATTACATAAAGACGGCGTATTCGGCTTATTCACTTCAGGTGCGATCTAATACATCGGTAAGCATTCCAAATATGTAAAAAACCGGGGTTCGAGAAAAATTGGGGGCGCTTCTTCCTGGAAATCTCCTCATGTCTCTTTAAGTTTATTATCGTTTTTGGGTAGTCTTTGGGTTTTTGTAGCGGCATTTTCCACGTGTACATCCAGTCATAAATAATCTACTTTCCTGCCACATATTCAATAGTATTTTTATGTTGCATAAACTATATTCTTTAAAATAAGCTTTTAGGCCACCCTGATTTTTTCCTTTATAAAATGGCGGCCAAAATACAAATTCTTACTAACAATCGGCTAAAAACGTATATTTTCGTTGTAAATTCACACAAAAACTCTGAATTCCCCATTTCAATTTACAAACACATAGCGCTTTGCTTTGATAAAGTAAACATTTCAAATCATCGAAAGAATTCAAAATGGCTGCCACAAACGCTCAATACAGTGGTGGATTACTTTAAGTTTATTCTTAAAGCAATATTAGCACTTTTTTAAAGAGCGCCCCCATTTTTCAAAATTGATATTTTTGCACAGCTATGTTGGTAGTTGTCCAGAAACTACACCTGCGAACGAGAATGCTAAAAAATGCGTATTTATCATAAAATGAGCGATTTTTGTAATTAGATTTGGGATCCTAGATTGTACTTAACGGCAGAGCTGGAAATGCTATGTTTATGTCCGTCAGATGAAAATAGATGAGCGTAGATACGTACATGGCGCTATTTCCCGGCTATTTCATATTGGAAGGCCGTTTCCAGCAGCCGTTGAATTATTATCGGGATCCCGATATTAATTATTCTAGTTACAAAATCCTTCGTTTGCGACACATAGACATTGTAGAGCTTAACCATTCACAGGTATAGTTTACTAGCCAGTTACCAATGCAACGTGTAAAAATCTCAAATTTTTTGAAAAATTGGGGGCGCTCTTCAAAAAAATGTGCTAATATTGCTTTAAGGATATTACCGTAATGTAACTGATGCATTATTAACTTATTGTTGAGCTAGTACAAGAAATATATAGAGCTATCTTAGTGTTTTTCAAAATGGCGGCTAAAAGGAACTAAAATAGCTGATATTTACGTTAATTACAGTTATGTATCACTTTAACTGTATTGTGGGGAATTATTTTGTTGCTCTAAATGTTGTAAATTACAATTATTTAAAACGTTTTTAGTCGATTTTTAGTAAAAAATTGCATTTTGATCGCCATTTTGTTTCTTAATATTGGCAGCCATTTCGGGTAAAATGATAGCTCATAGGATTTCTGCAGTTGTTCAACTTATCATGTATGTAATAATGCATGTTTTGGGGACGTGATCAAGATTACTAAAGATTACGAAAGTTTATTATGTAGCTGCAAAGATCTATACCTTAGGAGGGTAAATTGAAATGGGGGAATTCAGAGTTTTTGTGTGAATTTTACAACGGAAATATAACGTTTTAGCCGATTGTTAGAAATAATTTGTATTTTGGTCGCCATTTTTTAAAGTAAAAATTCAGGGTGGCCCAAAAGCTTATTTTAAATCGTATAGTTATGCAACCTAAAACACTAGTGAATATGTGGTAGGAAACTGGTTAAGTTATGATCTGGAATAATATCCCTGCTCAAAACTAAACTAGTTTCTTGCCACGTATTTGAAACTGGTGTATATTCCAGGCCATTATCTTTACTAGCTCCTGCCACTTTTCAGTAATGCTTTATGTTGCATAAGTATATGATTAATTTTAAAATACGTTTTTGGGCAACGCTGATTTTTTTTTAAATTTAAAACAAAGATATGACACATAATACTTGAATTACGTCATGAACATATTGCTCTCCTTTCCTCAGTCATATTTCAAAACGTACATGAACCCGCATTTGCTTTGAAACTCATATAAAACGCTTACAAATTGGCCAATCGGCGTAGCATCAATCGAGCGAAAGTGGTTTCTTTAAACCACCGGTAATGGGGGACTTTAGTGCACAGGTCTCGTGTGAGTGTACAAATCTGGATAAAATTGTGAATTTTGGTACACAGGTAATTTATGCATTGATAATAAAAAAAAAATGATGGAAGCTCTTACCACTCCCCTTTCATGGCCCCCAGCTTGGATTTCAAGGTTACACAGGGGTAAAAAAAATAAAATGTTCCGATTATGTTATTGTGTTGAAAAGCATCATGATGTTTGTCTGATTAAACGGATTAACCAAAAAGGTATGGGTTTATATAACACTTAAGTTGCTATCATTATTTTTCTATCTATACGGTTAATTATTGTAGAAGGTGCGAAATATGTCGAACGCTATTGTAGCTATTGGATGCTATTGACCTGTGATCTATTTTGTTGGATAACGTGAAAAATAACCATAACAGATAAGGCCAATAAAAAAGTTTATCTAAGAAGACCGCGCGCATTTTGTTTAAAATTGGTCTTATAGCGCATTAGTTTTTTAAGGATTTACTCACTTGAAAGATTTTTTTTTTTTAAATTTTCAGAAAAAATGAAACAAAATTGGAAAAAGTGGGCCAAAATGCAATAAAAAGAAATCCCGCATTTCGCATTAACATTTTTCTAAAAAAAACGTATTTTCATTTTTCACATTTCTCTCAGACAAACTTCATAAAATCATAAAAAACACCAAACCATTATTGTTCATTTTACATGTTTTGCCTAAAAATATCTAAATTTGTATTGTTTAAATAGGAAGAACCTGGGTTATTTTCAGGGGGACTATACAATTTGCTTGAAGAAATTGACGTTCAAGCCTTTTCAAAGAGTCAAGATCTGCCAACATTATGAATACTTGGCATCTCTGGTGTGTGAAATTGTCCATAATACATGTATGATATGTATTTGTTATTATTGATAGGCCTTGTGGATCAATGGAAGTTAAATGATGCAGGAAGAACATGGGTTATTTTCAAGGGGGGCTCTACAATTGCTTGAAGAAATTGACGTTCAACTTTTCAAAGAGTCTCTGACAACGATTCTGAATACTTGACATCTCGGTGTGAAAAGTGTCCAAAGAACCTGTATGATAATTTATTTGGGTTAGTATTGATTATTAGGCTTGTGGATCAATGTAAGTTAAATGATGCACATCGCTTGGTATTGGCCAGGGGGCTCCCGTTGCTGATTATTTCAAATTATTTCATATATTTTAATCATCTTGTGAATATAAGCCCAGAAATTAATAATTTGCCACCAAAATAAGGGAATTTTATAATGATGTTTCCCCGTTATCAGTTTCTCCCACTTTACTGGAAGAAACTGAAAAAAAATGTTTCTTTTTCTCCTAAGTGGAAAAATGCGTTTAAGAAATTGGCGTACCTGTCCTTGATTGATCCAAAAAATCAAATGTGGAAATGTAAGTTTAATTTGTCAATAATTCTGATTAGTCAAATATATCATTTCTTGGCACTAATAATGTCATTTCGATGATATTTTATTTTAAAAAGTGATCAATTAATATTTTTGTATTTCTCTTTAATGTTCTTTCTCATTTTTGTTTATTTAAAAAAATATCTAATATGTTGCTCCCACATTGCCTTTCCAGACGTTTGCGTAGCATCTTGGGGATTCATTTTACACATTTTGATGTTGTAAATCTGAATATCACGGTAAAATGTAAGTACACGCTGGTCAAAAATTGTGGAAGACATTACCGTCATTGAGATATCGGAGAATTCCATCGACAGCGATTCCATAGGCGAGTCTCAGTTATCAAGAAACTGCTTATATCGACGGAGGCACATAGTGTTGTATTTCTCTTCTCTCCTCTCTTTCTGCCGCCCCCCCCCCCCCCATGGGCATCATTACTATCTTACTATCAAAAGTTCTCTAATAAGAGGCTAGAATACAAAGAAGACTAAAAGAATTATGAACAGGTACTCAACTGCAGAAAAAGGGTGTCAATGCAGAGAAAGATGCGTAACACACGTAAAGGTCTCTACAGAAAAGGGTCAAATGTAGACAACGATGTCAAACATTTAACGGTCTCACTACAGAAAAATTTGTGAAATGCAGACAAAGATGTGTAACGGTCTCAACTATAGGAAAATGTGTGAACTCAGAATATGTGAAAACACGTCAAGGTCTCCGACAACAATAAAAAAAAGTGTTAATGCAGAGAACGATGTCAAATACACGAACCGGTCTCAACTACAGAAACCGGTGAAATGGCATAGAAACAATCACAAACACGTACCGTTTCAACGACTAAAAGATGTCAAATGCAAAGAAAGATGCTTCCGACACCCTTTTCTGTAGATGAACTTCTGCAATTTGCCACTTTTGTGTATAGTTGAGACAGTTACGTGTTTTGATGTTTTTTCTGCATTTGGCACCCTTTTTTTGTGAGGCCTTTTGACATGTTTCTTCCTGCCTCTTTACATCTTTTTCTTATATGAGACCTTTTTCGTTATTTTTGACGTTTCTCTGATGACACCCCCTTTCTGTAGTTGAGACCATTTTGAGTGTTTTTGAAATGGTTCTCTGCATTTCACACCTTTTTCCTGTAATTGAAACTTATTTGGCGTTTTTGTCATTTTTTAACACTATGTTAAAGACCTATCATTGATTCACCCAAAAGATTCAAAATACAGTACACCTGCACAAAAAGTATCTCGGCATGCTTTTCGATCATTTGTTGCCAAAGTGCTTCCCATTTGAAAGTGTTTTCGAATATATATTTTATTTCTAGTTCTTGCCTTTCATTACTACCTGGCTGGTAAAAAACGTGCGAAATGGCTGAGATAGACGCCCGAAAACGCAAACCCCCCAACCCAAAGTTTGCAGATTTTGGATTTTTCAATGGGCATTGCTGTGTACTGGGACATCGAACAAGTGTCGCACAATCGATATTGCAGTAGGCTTTCTTCGCTCTTCAGTCGGAAAACCTCTGAGTAAAATCAATACCAACGTATTATTGCGTTGTACCAAAACACAGTGACCATTGAAAAATCCAAAAACTGCCAACTTTGGTTTGGTGGGGTTGCCGTCCTTCGGGCGCTCTACTCTCAGCTTTTTGCACGCTTTTTTTACAAGCCGATGTGTTAAATGAAAGAGGCAAGACCTAGGCAACAAATGTATAATTTCGAAAACTTTCAAAAATGGTTCTGACTTTGGCCCCTACTGATCGAAAACCTGCCGAGATACTTTTTGTGGCAGGTGTATTTGCAATTTGCAGAAATAGCTTAAATTGAAGGACAAGTCGGTAGAATTTCTCATAAGTTATTTTTGCAATGCAACTGAAAACTTCACAGAAAAGGAAGAACAGTCAGTGCTCAAATATTTGAATCCCCATTCAAATAGTGTTGTAGTTCAGTGTCCCGTACGGACCGTACGACTAAAATGTATGATTGTGTCCTTATTAGGTTGCTTTCAGTTCAGTCTTAGCACTTTGTATGATATTTAGATACCTATACTTGTTACAGAAATGCCAAAATCTGAGTTTAATTAAAGAATTTTTTTAATTTTCTCTGATTTAGCAAATCTCATAGTGGCCTGGTAAAAAACTGATTTATCGAATTGAATTTTCAATCACCATGTTAAATATTTTAAATAAAATTTTCAAATTGTTTAGCTTATGTTTCTTTTCAATACTTGTTCCTTACACGTTTCAGAGAGTTGAATTGGATGATTCATTTAACGTTCTCATCAATGGCAGGATTACTGCGGTAAAAACAAGCATTCCCTCACCACCAACTGATATGCTATAAAAAGTCGTAAACGCTGTGGTGGTATCAATTTGTTTTTCTTTCTTGTAATGATTTCATCTCATTGGTTTGCCATTGAATGTTTTAAACATATAATATATTATTTTAACACTTAATGCATAAGTCTTATGCACTTAATCTTCTGCACCCTCGTTGGAATGCATAAGGGGGGGGAGTGGACCTCCCTCTGAAACCACTTTGGCCATTGAGGATTTTTTTCCCAAAACTCAGATCATTGATGGGTACTAACAAGCCCACATAACAGGCAAAAAATAAAATCGGTTGTAAAAGATTCAAAACTTGCGGCCCCAAAACCGATTTTTTGAACGCGCACACCCATGCCTCCCTCCCCACCCAACAATGAAAAAAACCCTTTTTCCCGGAAGGACTTTTTCCATCATGTGGCTCATCTAGTAAGACATCAATATAATTACTTGCTGAAATACAATTGCAAAACAGGTATTCTGGTGCGATTTAATGGGCAAAACAAACTTTGAGAAGTGCCCCCAAGATGTTATTTTATGCTAATGAGTATAAAAACGTCATGACCGATTTAATTTTTTTTTCCAACAAATATGCGCACTGATATTTAGGCCATTACAGAAATCTGGGGCAAAAATAATTTAGCGTAAAAGAGAGACACTGGCACATTTGCCAAAAGATTTTTTCAAAAGATTTTTCACAAAATCGATTTTTTGCATGGTTTAAGCTTTATATACAAAATCCCTCACCCCGCCCGAAATGATAATACCACATCAGTCTTCCTTAAGGGTAAACAGAAAGATTTTAATAATTTCACTTCACGTCGCCGGTCCGACGTTAAATTCAGCAGACGACGAAAATGGCGTTTTAACACAATCACAGCACGCCGTAATCATGTTTTCCCCACGCTATGCACACGTTTGATCGGTCTATACCGTTGTGGTTTTATATCAGTGAGTACGAAGTCAAAATATTCTGTAATACACTTTGTTGATTAAGGTTATGGAACACTTGTAATGTGGCCTACAAATTACCGGGATGGTCTTTATCCTCATATCAATGTCCCTATCTGTTTTTTGGTGGGGGTATGTTTATTTTCTATGTGTCAAAATATATCTCTGTCTTTCCAATGGCCTAGACTTCATTTGAGAGCAAATTGAAGAAATTTCATAATTTTGAGAAAATGTGCCAGTGCCGCTTAACCTGGCCGCGCGAATTAAGTGTTAACAAGTCGAGGTTGATAGTTTTTAGGCTGGTGAGGGTGTTTGTTTCTGTTAAACTTAGACAATGGC